>CAJJDM010000043.1:321021-545325 GCA_905182975.1 Paramecium primaurelia
GGCTTATAGGGGGTCATTTTCTAAAATTATATATCAAACCCTAAAAATTTTGGTGAATTGATGAGTAAAATAATAACTCAAAAAATCAATAATAAAAGCATTTTTAAGAAGCATTATCTCTTATAGTTAGGTGATAAATTTAGCAAGACATTTCGGTAGACTCTCTTAACATTTTCCTTGTTTCAAGACTTCTAAGCCAAATAATCATTCAAAATTTTCATACCCATTTTCAGAAAATTGAACAAAAAACATAGAATAATAAAATATACTTATATTTATCAATAAAAAACAAAATATCAGAAAAACAAAAATATATCAACCTTAAACTAATGCAATAGGTTCAAGAAAGAGTTTTAACTCAAGTATAAGTAATATGAAGAGGGAATTAATAAGACATGAAGAAAGAAGAGAGGAAATCAAAAACTAATTCAGGATAAGAGAAGATTTAGTACAGAAATCAAAGAAGGAAGCACATCAGATAAAAAGTAAGAAAAAATGAACTACAAGGAATTTCTGGAAAAGAATTACTCCAGAATATCTGAGAGAATTAAAGAAGAGAGTAGTGTAGTTAAATGATATTAACTTTCAATATATTTTTTTATTTTCCCATTAGATTAGAGAAAGTTGGATCATTCTTAAAGAAAGCTTTTACAAACTAATTCAATTTCAAATTACATTTAGAAAGATTATATTAATTAATATAAAATACAAATCTAAATTTACCTTGTTATTTTTCCATATTTTACCTAATAAATGGTATAAAACAGTAAAAAGTTTAAACAAAAAGAGAAATCATAGGAAAAATAATTTAATTGATTTAAATATATATTTTGAAATTTAAATCAGAATTTTATTATAAGGTTTATAAAGCAATCATTCCATTATATATGATTGTGTGATAAATTCATTTATATTAAAAAAAAAACAAATTTTATTTCAGTTTGATTTTAATGATGAAACTTTGCAAAAATGAAGATAAAACAAATATAGAACTTTATAAGGAAAGTTTCAATTCAATAGAAAAAAGAATTGGCTTAGGTTTAATAACGATCTTTTTTGTCGATTTTGATTTAGGGGTTAGTTGACTTCTGAATGGCCCCTATAATAATTTGTGTAGTAGTGTTGAGCGAGCAGATAGAAAGACCTCGCCTCTGGTGCAGAGAAGACGGAGGTTTTTTTCTCCTCCCAGCTCCTCTTTATAAGTAAAATAGGAGTTTGCAAAAAAATAATATTTAAGCATATTTTTTTTGAGAGTTTTAGAAAAATTTTGGTATCTTAAGGATACTCCTAAAAATTCCCTTGAACTCTTTAAAATCAAATACTCCAAAGTACATATCATCAAGAAAGAATTTTATCTATGTTTATGCTCCTACTTAAAATCTGTAATAAATCTTTTTTTTATAAATGAGTGCAGTTTAGGCCATCGAGGCTAGCTAAAAAGAATGTGGTAATCAAAGAAATCATAATGACTTATTCAAGTTTTCTTTCTAGTTACTTTCTAGGCTTTATTGGATAAAATGAATTTCTCAAATATGATTAACTTGCAGGGTGTTTTTGAGTGCACTATAAAGAACGCCACTAATACTTTCGTTTTACTCATAATAGTATGAGTAAAACAATCAAAATGTAATCAAAATTTATAAATTTTTAGAATTAAAATCAAAGCAATAGAGCTTTTTAGAGTGCAAGGGCTTAAAAAAAGTATAGAAGGAGCCGAAACCTTTCTAAAAGAAGTTAACACTTATGCTTACTATCCTTTTAACAAAATTAATTGAGAAAATTTCCTATCATATTCATTAATAAGGAAAAATCAAATATTCTATAAAACAATTTTTTCAGAAAATTCCTTGAGAAGTATCCAAGAAATAGCAATTTAGTTTTAATCCATGAAAAGAGCAGATTAGAAGCTAAACGTATAAAGTATAAGAGAGTCTTAAAAAAAGTAAGAGAGTATGTATGTATTGCTCTAAATTTCATAAAATATATCTTTCATTTTGATCTTTCCTCTAGTTCATAGATAAGATTTTAAATCCCATAGAAAGGAAGGGTCAACAACAAATTATTAGAGGCTGGAATCTCTATCATTCAGAAGACTTTAAAAAATTAACTAGTTGAATGATATAAATATATGCTCCTGAATTAGGGTTGATAATAATTATTTATTTAAATAGATTCTCGATAAATTGAGTGAATTTATCTTCTAAATTTTTCTGTGCAATAGTTATATTTAACAATTATATGATTAGAAGAAAGTGCTGGATTTTTTTTTAATTAATGCAAAATGAAAATTTAACCATAATATTTCTTTTAATTAGGTAAAGCATCCATAGTAGTTTTGGAAATGTCATATAAAAAATCTAGAAAGATTCAAGTAGTATTCAGTATAGATAGGATTACTATCAAATTATATTGGCTGATAATTTGGATCAGTTAGCTCAAACCATATAAACTGAAAATTAAAAAAAATTGATTCCTCTTATTTATTTAGATATTTCTGAGATATTAAGGTGATTTGATTTGAAAATATATGAATATAACAAAATTCTTAAATGTTGCCAGCTATAATAGTAGTTTAAAATTATAAGATATTTCTTGATATAGTAGTTATCACTAAATTAAAGACTTAATTCATTAATTGATTTTTGAAAATAATTAGATAATTAGAGTTTTCTTTATTATATATATAATTAATTCTCAATAGATACATAATTACTTTAGATTTACATTATTTATTGTCATCCAAGATAAATGAGATAACAAAAACATTTAATGAATGAAACATTAAAATTAGTTAAGTAGATAATGATAAACATATATAAATTTTTGTATCTATAATCTGAAATACCATGTTCATTAATAAACTTATTAATTTACTTTGTTAGAATAGCTATTAAAAAAATGCTCTTAAACGAGTATAAATTTTTTTCTCTAAATTCATTTATCTTTTATATTCTAATAAATTGAATTCCATTATTCAAATTGCTTATAATTTTAAAATTATTACGAATATTATAATTCTCCCTTATCTTGCTATTTTGATTGAATAAAAGAACAATACTTGAATATAACACTTAAATAAAATACTTAAATGCAATGTTGCATATTAAATTAATATTTCTATAAAATTATTAACATATATAATATAATCGAATTTAGTAATATCAAGTAGATGATTAAGGTTTATAATTTTTAAAGAATTGTTTTTAGTCATCAGTCATATTTACATCTATCTATTTTGCATCATCGATTATTTTTGTAACGTCTATTGATAATTGATCTTTAATGAAGCTAGTCAAAAATTCTGAAATTTAACCAATATCTTTTTAGATTAAATCATATCCAAATTCTTTAAGAAAAGCAATACTAATTTTAATGATTGAAAAGATATCAGTCGCCAAAATAAAATCCCAAAAGAAAATCACACTATCAATAGGAAATGTATATAAAAACTAAGTTAAAATCCATTGCCAAATGTATTATTAATCACTTATACCTTCATCTTAGAAATGCTAGTAAAGAGCTGGAAGATATTCATTAAAATTCTTTAAAAAGACTTGACACAAGGCTTTAGTGTAATTGAAGTTTACTCTATATATTTCCCACCATAAGAACATAGGATTAGTATTAATGAAATGAATGAGCCAAAAGACTTCCTCCTCTTTACCTCCGCTGACAATTAAAGAGAATCCAACTATATAATTCATACCTTATACATATCCAATATCCTCATTAAGAATGGAAAGAGCTTTGAGAATGGATAATAATTATTGCTAACCTTAATTATAATCTTTAAAGTGATCATGAGAAGGAAAGGTTCTATTAATATCTTTTGTTATATCTTCGAGAACTTTCTGAGATGGTGTTTGATTTTTCAATTTTTAATAAAGAAGAGGATCATAATCTCTGTTCCTATAGACTTGAGCCATCCAAAAATTCCATCTATATTTGGAAATGGCTCCATCCATAAGAATATTTTTAAAATCTTCGTTATTCATTTCTTTTACAAGGTAAGCGTCTATAATCTCTTGATTTCTCATTTTGAAAGGCCCACCAAGTTGCTGTGCTAGAGACAATATTATTTTTTAAGAAAATTGCTTGTTAGAATTTATTTTTGGCTCTTTGCATAGATCATCTTCATTAGTCTGTTATTATAATTACTCAATCGATTGTTATCTTTTTAATAAAGCACTATAAGTCACATCATTTATAAGTTCATATTTTTTCTGATAATATTAATTCCACTTTTATTGTTTCTCAGAATAAGTTGGATCATTTTTTTCAATTTCTTATTGAAACTCTTCACCAACATATTTGTATGTATTTACTGTTTTTGGTGGCACATTAGGAGTTGGTGTATTCACAGGTTTTCCATAACCTTTAATGATAATTTTATTGGTTTTATCTTTTGTACAAATAAGTCCCATTTAACCTAAAATAATATATAATTTATATATATATATATAAGAATATCAGTTTTTGTAGATCCTGATAACATCTTGGATTTTTGTTCTGCAGATTGGACAATCTTTCAAATTTTTACTGCATTTTAGACAAGCAGTATTATGTTTACAGGGCATGTATAGAGCATCTCGATCATTTTCTATACAAATTATACAATTATTCTCGTTATTCTAATCGGTAACCAATTATGTAGTTCTTTTACATAAATATGTAGAAGTGGTTCCAATTTTAAAAACAGTTTAATTTTTTAATGGATATAATTATGAGAATTATCCTTCTTTAGACAACCTCAACCAGGAACTAAAATTAAATTTAATAAATTTAACCCGTTAGTTGATCCCATATCTTCCAAATATACACGTCCTTCAATAAGACAAATTTTGGCATGAATATTTGAGAGATGATGATCTTCACTAAAAGTGAGATCAGCAGTTTGTTTTCTGCCTACAGTTGTAACACATTTTTAGGGGTTTAAAGCAATTATGTGTTTTTCAGAAGAATTAAGTCCTTCTATTATGAGCATGACAACCTCGATATAGATAAAGAAAGATTTACTTCAACTATTTGATTATTCATACTCAATTACTAAATCTCAAATTAGTTACTACCTAATTCTATAACCATTCCAATTTCTAATTCTAATTTACTTTCGACTTTGATAAAAGTACCAGTTGTTGATCCAATATCTTTAATGAAAAACTAAAGTATTAAACACTTAAATTACATCTTCATTTTAAAACACTATTTCAGCATGAAATCGACTTATGCTTTCTTCCAATATTAATATTTAATTACTAGAGTGCCTACCTATTTTTCCTCCAAATTCTTTTATACTATAGAAATTAGTCTAAGGTCCTTCAGTTGGTTAAATGATGAGTTCATTTTATACTTTTGATACTAAGTTTTCAACTTCTTATTCTTATTAAATGCCGGTTTATTATTTCTTTAAAAACTAAGGCTTATTTTCACTACATTATTATGTATTGTTTATTACATTTCACATAATGGTTGCTAAAACTATTGGGAATAGATTTCATTATTCTTAATGTAATTAGTCATCATGTCATGTGATACATTAATTTATCCATATTATGGTTATGTTTATTCTGTATTTTCAAGAGAAGTGTATTCTTATTCCATCTTATCACATCTTTTATCATCAACTATTACTGATTTAATGTGTTAAGCATACTCTTTTAATCCATTTTTCAACCCTTTCTTTAAAATTATATTTACAATGCATTAACTTTTTTCTAACTATCTTACTACTAATTCCTAGATCATCAATTAAGTCATTTTCTTCTATTAATTCTAAACATGATCCATCAATTGAATTATTTGCTACTCTTAAAAATGAATACATACTGAAAGTGCTTTATAATGATTATAAACCAACAAAATTGAGCCATTATGATACATCCTCTAGAGACCATTTTTTTGGATCTTTGGGAAGAATTGTATAGAGAGTTTCATAATCCATATTTTATATTTTAAATTTAAAAGCACTAACTGAAAATTATTATTCACAAATATAATTGTTTCATCTTACTATAAGATAAGTACACTAATTCTGGAATAGCTAACGTATAATTATTGGCTCCTATTATTATACTTTTTGTATTCAACTCTGACTCTATTTTCTTCATTTCTTCTTAATGTCCTGGTGAAAATCTAGTAAATGCTTTTGACCAACTTTTAGTGATTATCTCTTTTGGTTCAGGAATCTTGACACCCAAATGTTTACTCAATTCACTCAAAATTACATGATCATTCACATCATATATTGACATAACAGACAAATTAGTAGCATTCTCAGGATATTAAGAAGGAAAAGAAAGTGAATCTGCTACCATCCCCAATATTACTTACTCTTACTTTGGATTTATTAAATATCCAAAACCTTAAAACTTAATATTACTATCTATTTTATACTTCCTTAGGTAATATCTTCTAATCCCAACATATATTTCTTGTCACCAATGAATTGCATTTAACCCCTCTAAACATCTCTCCAATCTTATTCAAATTAGAATTAGTCATTATCTAAGATAATTGATGAGTAGGAGCATTCAATATTAAATAATCATAATTTATTCTCTACTCTTCCTATTCCTCTCTACTTTCTACAATTAATTCTTTTTTTGCTAGATCAATCCCTTTTGCTTTTGAATTCAACTACATTTTATATTCCATTTTATAAGTCTCCTATAAATAAGTATGCAATCTTTTTGTTAAAGATTCTACACCATTATTGAATCTATAACTATTTGCTATTCAATAATTATCATTGTTACCTCCTTTCAATTTCTCATCTCTCACCTATTCAAAATCCTTGTCAAGACTTAAATCTTTGCTTATTTCTTATTCATTATATCCTTTCATATGACTCTTTGTGTAGCACAAAGCCTTTGATAAATTGTACACTGACTCTCCATATATCCCATAGAATACAGACTCTGCATATTTTTCAGTCAAATCCTTGCCTAAAACATGATCTAAGTATTCTCCTAAATTATCTGTATTTGGATTCATTAACATAATCTTTGGATATGCTTTTATTAATTTAAAGAGATCTCCACTTCCATTATCCTTTATAAATTATGATATTGTTCCTAAATTCATTTACAAAGGAACAGCATTTAATTTACCATTCCAATAGATATAACTATATGGTTACTGAATGCTGGGAACAACTAATGAATTTAATACTGATTTTACATTCTTTATAAAGTCCTATCTTATTTAGAATATGATATAATGGTCTATTGTATTTTCCCATTCTTATTGATCTTGGTCCTTCCTCACAAATAAATCCATTTCTATTATTTGAAACAATCATCCCACCTACACGATTAGATTACTCTATTAAGGTTATTTAAGCTTTTGGGAAAAAATGCTTTATGAAAAATGCATTACTCAACCCAGAGAGACCAGCACCAACAATTACAAATTTGTGAGACATATTAAATATATTATTTTAAATAAATTTATTTATTCTTATAAGTATAGTTTATATATATTATTGATTATCTAATATTCATAAACTTATATCTATTTCAAATATCATATAATTAAGAGTATCTTAATTATAAAGTAATAAAAATATTTATAATAATAATTGAGATTATATTTTACAGAATATTATTTTGAATCAGTAAAGTTGTGAATTAATTAATGATTACAAATTTTTATCTAAAAACATAGACAATATTCATAAAATAGATATATAATAATTTACATTATAAAATACTCATTTAGGAATTAAACCAAAAAATTCAAATAAAAATAAAGCTATTTTTAATTTTATCCATTCAAATTTTTATTTCCAAACACTCTTTTCTGAATTTTTAACAGAATATTCTGTAAATTTTAAAAGTCTGTCTCTTGTAGTACCTAAATTAATATTATCTTAAGTAATACCTCCAAGTAAAGCATTATGAATTCCTACTAAGTTGGCTGCTCTTATAATAAACATAATTTCAGGTGGCATCGATCTTAATAAGGCATTTATATTTTCTAAGGTTACTAAATCTTTATTTCTTAAATATTATCTCTCTTCAATACTGAATGCATCACCCAACTTCTTTTTTGATGATATTGTTCTATAAAAAAAGATTAAAGGTAAAAATTCAATATGATCTTTTTTGATGCCCAATTTAAGAGCATATTATTCCACTTATTTATAATTAAATTTAGCAATATTATTCCATAAACATCTAAAATTTTATAACATTTCTTAATCAATATCTGTGTAAAATCCATGATCTAATAATACTAATTATTATTTTCCATTTTATTCTCTTATTAAAATATTTCCTGGATGTGCATCACAATGGACATGACCATGTTTGAATATCATTTATCCAAACATATCAATTAAAATATTAGCACATTCCCTTGGATTTTTTAATTTATTTACATCATTAATTTTTACACCATCAATGAATTCCATAATAATAACTCTCTAGGAATATTGATAAAATTAAGGTATGTAAATTCTAGAATTATTTTTAAAGTTATTTCTAGTTATTTCAGCATTTTAAACTTCTAAAGTAAAGTCTAACTCTTTCTCTAAAGCTTTTCTAAAAGTAGTAAATAAATCAGAAAAGTTTAATTAACTTGTACTAGTATTTGATACTACAAAATCACATAATTTAGCAATATTGTGTATTATCATTAAATCATACCTGTATTAAACCCTTAATTAGGGAAATTGTACTTTTACAGCCACATCTTTTCCATCATAAGTAGCCTAATGAACTTAAGCTAAAGAAGCAGCTGCAATAGCTTTATGAGAAAATGATGTAAAAAGTTCTTGAATTGGTTTCTGAAATTCATACTCTAATACAATTTTGACATCTTCAAAAGACACCTAAGGACCTTGATCTTATAATACTCTAAGTGTTTATGTAAATTCCCTTAAAATTTAACAATAATTTACCTTGGCATAACTCTCTCCAAATTCCCAATATATTGCCCAGCTTTTAAGTAAACACCTTTATTTTCAATACTTAATCTTAAAATCCTATCAGCAACTCTTTGATGAATCTACAAATAATAATAAATATGCATACAATAGATCTTTATTGATGATATTCCTCAGTATTATATTCGTATTTGGTAAGCTCTACTTGATAATCATAAAGAGATTCGATTACTAAGTTAAGATGTTATAGTACATGTTTTGATAGCAGAGAAGGAATTGATGAAGCCTGCTGTAAATCCTTGAAGATCCTTCTTTTATTGTGGGGGCATAAAGAATGTGCATCCAGTAGTAAATGCTCCTAACAAAATAGCCTTTCTTAACATATATATTATCAATCATTAATTTAATAAGCTAAAAATGCTAGCAATTTCAATAAGAATTAACTTCCAAGCTACCTTTACTATTGTCCCATATTTCCCTTTTTAGGCTATAACTTCTCAGAGACTATTTTAGATGAATTATCTTAACTTTATTTTATTTTTAGAGAAAACCCTTTGTTATTAGTTAGATTTCTAATTTTTGGCTCCTAAAGCTTATGGTTTTGTTAGCTATAATTCTTAATTCGAATTAGATTCATCTTTCAATTTTAAATTATTCATTTTATTTTTAGAATTGCATTTCTTATTTATTTTTTATTTTCTCCTTTTTCATAATTTAAGTTTAGATAGTATTTAAAAATTTATTTATAATTATTATGTATACTTGATACTTGTCTAAACGATCTCAGTATTTGTTTGACCATTTAGATAACTTATAAAATCACATTTCTAATAATATCTGTTGTTTCTATTTAATAATTAAATATATTATTTTATATCTATCTTACATTATAAATTTGGATCCTCTTTTTTGTTTAGAATTGATTGCATATTTTCTATTCTTTTATAGATCCAACTTATATATTTTAAAAAATGCTAATGATCTTTCAAATCCTTATAGTATTTTAAATCTATATTTCCATTAGTTGAATTATTTCATATATTAAAAAAATGTTCAACATTTAATACCAATTGACATTTATAATATAATTATCTTTCATTTCTAATGTTTTTACCTGTAAATTTTTTGAAATCTAATTGATTTAATTGGTTTGGTAATAACAATATATAGAGCTAAAATTATAGGAACATCAAATAAGTATTATATTTTGTTTATTTAGATTTGTCTTACTTTGGTTAAATTTAATCAACTCAACTTTATTTAAATATGGTTCTGTTTATTTGTTTGATCTAAATTATTATTATTATTTTCATAAATATTTATTTATAATTTAATTTAAAGACATCTTTTTCAGTTATTTGAAAATTTAAAAATTTCTTCATATATGAATACCAAAGACTTTGATCAAAATTTGTATTATCTATTGAATGAATTTCATGGTTATTGTATCCATTTTGTTGAAAATATAATTAATAATGATTGGATACAAATAATATTTTATTTGTTTCTTTGATTCAAAATAACTTATTAATATTTATATTTAATGGCAAAATACGAGTAATTAGATTCTCCATATGCAAAAGTCTTTTTTATTTTGCAACAATTATTGAAAGCAGAATTAATTACTCAAACAGAGAAGGAATATATAAAAGGTATTTTTATATTTGTATTAAAGACTTAATAATCTAAAACGACTAGTCTATTTTGAATTTAATAGTAGTGGAAAGTTATCAGGAACTACAAGAAAAAGTTTTATAATTCATTAATAACAAAAGAGTTAATTTAGAAGGTTTATCTGATTTTGAAGATGATGATTCAACTAGCAAAAGTTTGAGACATTATTTAAGAAGCAAATTAAAACTGGAAATAAAATAGAGTAATTTTAATTTAGCAATTAAGAAAATTTGATTATATATTAAATGTCTTGTATATAATGCGATTACATATATAATTTATTTACATTCTGTTTAATAATCTCATGGTTACAAACCACTATACAATAATTAATTATTGTATAATGTAGAGAATTCATTCCATTTTTGTAAATAGTTAATCTAATCTTTAAAATTTTATTGAAATGGTAACTAATATACAAAGTATTTTTATGGAGAGACAAAACCTAAGAATGGATTCATCATTTAAATTCCTGGATATTGTGCAAAAGGTAATTAAGATAAGTTGTTTTGTTGTTAATATTAATGTTAATTTTGATCTGTGACTATTTTTGGATTCGACTAATTTAAGAGTGCCATATTGGAATATTATTAGAATATATCAGAATTATTTATCATCAAAGCATCTTAGCTTGCTGTCTAATTAGGATAAGTTTGTTGAAGAAATTAAGAATTAATATTATTGTGATTAATTTTTAATAAATTTTCTTCTTTAATATTAGTGATTTGATTATAGAACAAAGAGTTGGCATTATGAAATCCTTAATGAATATTTAAAAAATGAATACTTTAACTATTTTCATTAGACCCATCTAATTTTTAGCTATTTTCATCATTTTATATATTCTACTTTGATCTCGTCATTTTTTGGAGATTTTCTAAATTTACATCATTAACTTAAATTTTTTTTTATTTTTGATCATCCTTTGTTGATTTAGGTAATTTTCTTCTTTTTTTAAGTTTAATTTTTTCATCATTGTCTGATGAAATAACAGATTCCTTTTCAAAATCATCATCATCAGAATCAACTATATCACATTAATATTTTCTCTTTAAATTAGCATAAAATCTATTCTTAACCATATTTTCCTATGTTTATAGTAATATATAATTTACAGGTCTTCCATTCAAAAAACTTGATATATAACTCCATTTAGTTCCAAATTTCCTATATAATTTCAGAATCAATCTATCTTCCTCTTCTGTCCATTTATCTTAATTTATTGTCCCTTAAAGCTAATTCAAATAACGCTCTCTAACCTATTTTCCTGTTCTCCAATTCATTACTGTACAGATCTTACTCCATCTTTTTCCAAATTTTTCTACTAATTCTTTCAACTATTCATCTTCTTAAGGAGACCATAACTATCTTGAAGGAGTCTTGGTTTTTATAAATAACTTACTTAATCTGGATGAAGTTATTGCCATCTATACATACATTCAATTGGAGTAGGACCATTTAATAATGTACTAATGGATTTCCAGTTACCCTATTGTAATACATGAAGCTCTTTAAGTTTTTCTTCAGCTTTTGATGTCCATATGAAATTTGTCTAAAACAACATTTGTGTTATTTATATACATTGGTTGTAGTCTAATTGGGTTCAATTTCTTATTTTGAATTTGATGCAATGTTCATTCTATAGGCAGAAATTATTTAAATATATTATCAAAATATCATCCATCTTTATCATCTTTTATACATTAAATATGACGAAATAATATAATTCGTATCTTAATTAGAATTTTCTCTAAAAAATATTACAAATACAAACACCAATCTATTAAAATGCAACCTTAAAACATTCTTCCTTTAACATCAACGTTAAAGATTCGTCTTGCCTGAGTATAGTTTGAAATGACTAAAGTTTATAATTATTATTTACTTAATTGATCTACATAATAACAATTATTGTAATAAATTATCATAAAATTATATATTCCCTTACCGTTAAATAATTAAACTTAGTCATTCCCATTTTTTCATAATATAATATATAATCAAAAATTTAATCAATTTTTATTTCAAGTTTATTAGAAAATTTCATTTGAATTTTTGATACTTACTCTCTTTTGATTAAATTATAAAATATTTTTATTATATTTTTATAATATAATAAATAAAATATTAGTTGAGTTGATTTTTTTCTAAGAGAAATCAGTCAATCATTTCTATTTTTCAAAACAAATAATTCGTTCAAAAACCTAATATTAGTACTTAATATTATAATTAATTATTATTTAAAATATGTTTACCAGATAATAATTTATTTTGATTAATATAATTTTTTAGCGTTTATTGAGACTCTTAAGATATTATTTTTATATATTCTCATTTCCTTTATAATAACAACAACTAAATAAACTATCCACTATAGATTCTAATTATGAAAATAAAAACTCTAAATTTTATCTTATAATGAATTCCTCTGAGAAATGAATGATCATGTAATTTAGATATATATTTAATATAATTTATTTATGCTTAAAGAATAAGGAATATATTATTAAATGTCTTCGTCTCCTATTTCAAGTTTTAAAAACCATCTTAATATGTTAATATTAAAACATTTTCTAATTTCATTTTATTACTTAATTTATTATCTATATGAAATCAATAAGCTGAAGTTTATATTACAATTTTCAAGACAAGTGTCTTTTTTGCTGATTTAAATTGAATATTTACAAGAAATTTTATTACGATGTATATAAAACATAAATCTTAAAATGGAATTATATAATAATAAATTTGGAAATAATACAAAGATTATTTAGAATAGAAAAACATTAAAAATACAGTTGTTTAATATAATGAGACAATAAACATAATTTTTATTTTAAACAATATAATATTAATGCTAAATGTCTAATTATTTAATAACATAAAATATATATAAAAAATAACAAATATTTTCTTTAAAGATTAAACATATAAATATATATTGTATAATTTATTTTTAATTCAGAATAAGCTTTAAATGAATCTCATCACAAAAATGTTAAAAAATGATTATGTTATAATCTATTGATAAGAATTTTGAGATTTTCATGTAATCTGATAGTTTAACTTGTATAATAATTGAATAAATTTAATTTCAATTTTTCTATAAGTAGATTATTGGTTTATAATAAAAATGTATTAGAAAATCTAAAAACCTCATATATAAGAGTTTAATATTGACAATTTTTTAATAAATTGAGTTTTATATATCAATCCTCTAAGTATTTATCTGAGATTTAGGACATTAAATTTTATATTTAATTTGCCTAAGATGAGTTTATTTACATGTTCTATTTTTTGTTATAATGTGTACCTAATATATTTCTAATGACTTTTAATAGTCAATATATGCTTATTTATATCGACCTAGTTCTTTATGGCAATCTGCACAATTTTTAAGTGTAATTGCTAAATTACCATGCATTTTGCCACATAATTATGTATATATTTTAATAGATTCTTCAAAACAATTTACAGCTTCTTCATATTATTTTCTTTCAAAATAAGATCTTCCAAAATTATTAAGAATAATTGCGATACTTGCATGACTTTTGCCATACAATATTTTTAAGATCTGTTGAGATTTTTTAAAATATGATTCAAATTCATTAGAATTTTTATTATATGCTTTAATTTTTCCTAATGAATGATAACAATCAGCTATATCTTAAGAAGATTCTCCCATTATTTTAAGATTAATTTCTAAACTTTCAGTAATAAGTTTTTCAGCAGAAGATAAATCTAGATTAATTTAATAATTATACTTTCTTAATTATTTTTCATTCTTAAATATAAATTACCTTTCAAATAAATAGATTTAGCTGTTTTGATATGTTAATATCCTAATACATCTGTCCATATAGAAATAGCTTCTGAAATAGATTTCATTGCTTCATCTATTTTACCTTCATCAGAAAATAGTTATGATAATCCATGTAATGAATCAGCTACTTCCTATAATTTATATATATATATATAATACTATTGATTATCTTGTAAATAAATCTTCTCTAATTTTGATACTTTCAAATAGCATTTACTCTGCTAATTCATCTTGAAACATAAATCTATAATAATTTCCCAATTATGTTAATGTCATAGCATATACACCTGTTTTTGTTAGATTATGTTTAATCAACAATGATTATGCATAATCAAGGTATTTGAAGGTTTATTCATAGTAACAACAATAAAAGCAACATCTTCCTTAAATTATTATTAATTATTACCAATTTTAGCATAAGAATTACATAGTCTTAGTATACTTTCTTTGTCATTTTAAGTTTTGAAAAGTTCTTTTTCTATTTTAATCATATTTATTAAATATTTCATAGCACGATAAACTTAATTGATATCAATAAAGATTTGTGCATATCTCTCATAAATATTACTTTAAAGAATCTAATAAATAATAAATAATACTAATTCAGTTTCAGAGCATTCTTCAGGGTTATTTAATTTAGCATTTAATTCATTTTACATTTTTTCTAGCTTATTTAAACTCTTTTCAAATTACTATTTTCTTATTAATATGTCTATTATCTTAAAATTATCTCCCATCTTTGGATAAATAAATTTTATTAAAAACTTAATGTATTAATTAATTACTAAATTATGAGCACACATATATTAAATCAACAAAAATTTATTTATACAAAATAAATAGTTTCAAAATTTTCAAAATCTCATATGAAAATGAGGTTCATCTTCAAAATTCTATATAAAATTAAAGTTTTCTAAAGTTTATAAATTATTGTATTTAATTAGTTTCATAATAAATTTAGAAGCCTTTTAATTATGAATCTCATCAACAATTTATCGAATTATTCTATTTTCATTCTATTTTAATTATTCTTAACTATTTAATATTTTTCGAGTGATTCTTAAATTTAATGAAAATAATTTACAATTAAAAAAAAACAATCCCACAATCTTTATAATCTTATTCTATCAAAAACTCTCTCTCAGTAAATGTATTCATTTTTATATAATCTTCATTAATTAAAGTATTTATTGATTTAGAGTGTTTTAAATTCATAATATTAGTTAATTTTGATTATCCATAATCTATTAAAGTTATATGTTCCAACATAGAACAATAAAAGATGTTCTCTAATTTAATATTTTAATGACTCAATCCCTCTTAATGTAAATATTCAACTATAGATAATAATTCCTATCGTATAATTCAAAATTTATACTTTCATTATTTTATAAATTTAATCTTTATTAAGTATATTTTTTTTGATATAATTATCCAACGAAGCTCCTTCTACTAACTCATATATTATATAATTATGTTATGATTCAATATAATATTCTTTTAATTTGGGAATATTTTTATGATTTAATAATTATAGGGCAATTACTTCATTTCGAAATGCCTATATTATTCATTTATTATACTTATTCAAATTCTTCTTTTCCTTATTTAATAATCTTGCAAGTGACTAATTCTTCATTCTAAATACTTCTCATTCGAACTATCTAAAATAGTAGTATTAAAATAAATACAGAACCATAATTTCTTTTCTAGACATATTAAGAAATTTTATAATGATTGTTTATTCCTTAAAAACAGACTTTTCCATTCATAAACTCTTTTAATAGGTTTCCAATATGTGGAGTAAATTTATAGATCGACTTGTTTTTATCCAATAACAATTCAAATGAGATTATGTCAGAATTATTATTTTTAATCCATTTGATTTTTGGTTCAAATGAATAAAACTATATTATTAGAGAGTGTTAATCCTAAATTATACATTTAAAAATACATTGGAAAATTGAATCCCTTCTTTTAACATAAAAATGTTGTACTTTTCAATAGAAAAGAATTTGCTTTTGTAGCAAATCATGTATAAAAATTAATTATAAGATATTATTTAAACATATTTCATTATCGGACTACTTTTAATTAATAATAGTATATTTCCTTAATCAACATTTTCAAATAATTTTAATATTATTTTCTAGATAGATGTACTAAATTTAATTATTATTAGTGAGTTGAAGATTGAAACTATATTAAGCTATCATAATATATTTAACATTATGGTTGATTTGAATTCAAAATAGCAGATAACTTATTAATTTAATTTTATAATATTTAACTGTTCTTGTTACAATACATTTTGTTAACTTTACATAATCATTGAATAGTTTATGTTTTAAATATTATATAAATAAGGAATTCAATGATTATTTCATGTAACCATAATACTTAAATATTTAATACTATTTTTATTATTTGATATAAAAAATAAATAAGATTATATCTTAAATTCATAAGAATCAGATTGTTATTGTATTTAATTTGATTCATTATATCTTTAAAATTGCTGAGTTTTTATTGATAATTTTTAATTTTATTCATCCCATTCTTAATTGCAATTAAATATCTTAGATTATTAAGTTACTATTGTATTCTGATATTTCTAAATGATTACATTAAAACTATTTCATTTAATCTTATGAATTTCATTCTATAACAAATGATTTCCCTTTAATGATGTTAAAATACAATCTTTTGCTTACTATCAAATTTTGAATGTTAAAGTATAAAATTATTAATTTCTTCAATGAATTTCCTATTAAATTCCTTAAAATTTACAATTCAATACATTACATGATTTGTTTCTATTCTCAATATAAGTTTTTAAAAATGATTGATAATTCCGATTATTGAAACTTTAAGTTTTATAAAAATGAGTCTTTTTGAATGACCCTATAGAAGATACTCTATTAGTTTAGTTTTTAATAAGAATTGCTTTATTCAATTCTAATTATGTCAATATTAGATGATGTTTATGTAAAAGGTTTATAAATACTATAAAATGATTTTAGTATAGTTTTATTATATATTCTAATATATCTTTAATGTCTAAAACAATTTAAAAGGTGTATATAAATATCTAATTGTTTATATGATGATATATTATGATTAATATTTTTAATTAGAATAATTCTAAAAGTTTTGTAGTTGTTAACCAAAATCTAACAAACAAAAAAGTATAAAAGTTCATCCATTAAGACTTTAAATAACTTCGTTTAAAGAAAAAGAATTTAAATGAACTTTTTAAGAAAGTAGAGTAAGTTTCTTAGATTAGTCAATAAAAGAATTTTTTTCAACAAAACATTGGTGATGATGATAAATATACTATTGAATTGATTAATTAGACATATTAATTAAAAAAATAAGAACTAGAAGAGAATCCATCAAAAAATAACAGTAGATGTACGCAAAATGTTTTTAGAAAACGAATATCTGAGAAATCATTAAGAGAAAAAAAAGATGTAAACAAATTAACCAGCATATCAAAAATTAATTTAACTCAAAATGATGACTCACTACTTAGTGATCACAGTATAAAATTAAAACAAACATCTTAAACTCAAAGTAATCTAAACTAAATAAGATTTCTCTAATAAAATTTTAGAACTTAATCAAAACTAAAACTATCTAGCAAGAAAATTGAAGTTTAAAAAAACGAATATGGAGAAATAGATAAGTTACCTTAAATTTGGCAATAATATTACAACATTTAACCAGAAAAAGTTAAGATCTAAGTTAAAAACTCTTTTATCAAATTAAATGATTAGTTTAAAGAAATGGAGAGAGAGAAAGTTCTTGAACCCTTCTTAAAAGATCAAAAATTGAAAGTAAAATTTATAAAACCTCTTATTATAAGAAAGGATAAACCATATTTTGTAGCTGAAAATAAAGATAATAGTATTTTTATTATATTATTAAATAATAGAAAATTTAATTGATAATATGAAAAATGAAAACATTAACTTAAAAAGAGATTAATATTTAATTGTTAATTATGATAACATCTTAGATTATATATGATTTATTCAGTCATTAAATATTATGAAAATAATTATTACATTTTATACCCAATTTAATAGTTTCAGATATCCCACATTTAACTAAATTATAAATGTAAATTACTTGTCAAAAAGCTTGAATATGTATAAGCAATTTGATTAGTTATTTTATTGCAACAAGAACAAAAAGATTTGTACTACAATTCATTTAATTTTGCTTAATAGAATCCATTACAATCTCCTGGATTGAATGATGATAATTATATCAATTAAAGTATTTACCAAAATTTAAGCTAAAATTTTATTAAAGTGTTTATCCTATTCTACTCTATGGACAATCCCTACTGTCAATTGAACACCTAATTTCAAACCATTCAATCCCTAAAGCCTCTTACTTATAATCACTATTAGCTTATATATCAATTTGTAATAAATCTAAGCGAATTTTTCTTTACTTTCATAAGAACACAATTTCAAATAATAATTATAAGATTCTTATCCTAATTGAAAAAATTGAGAAGTCATGAATGTAATTTTAGACTCCTTAAAATTTTATTTATCCTTATTGATTTGACACATTATTTAACTTAAACATTTTATTATTTTGAATTCCCAAACATCATCTACTCCTTTCTTTGAAATTAAATCATTCAATCTATTTAAAATTTATCTAAATTCCTCATTATATTCAAAACCACAATTTTCACCATTTCTATACAATTAATAAATATCATATGTATCAATGGCATAGATTGTAAAATAATTATGGAAATCTGTATACAATTATAATCCTCAAGTAGTCTTTATACACTTCAAAATTGCTATAAAATTATCATTTAAAGGTTTCAAGAACTTGGAGTTTNCCAGCATATCAAAAATTAATTTAACTCAAAATGATGACTCACTACTTAGTGATCACAGTATAAAATTAAAACAAACATCTTAAACTCAAAGTAATCTAAACTAAATAAGATTTCTCTAATAAAATTTTAGAACTTAATCAAAACTAAAACTATCTAGCAAGAAAATTGAAGTTTAAAAAAACGAATATGGAGAAATAGATAAGTTACCTTAAATTTGGCAATAATATTACAACATTTAACCAGAAAAAGTTAAGATCTAAGTTAAAAACTCTTTTATCAAATTAAATGATTAGTTTAAAGAAATGGAGAGAGAGAAAGTTCTTGAACCCTTCTTAAAAGATCAAAAATTGAAAGTAAAATTTATAAAACCTCTTATTATAAGAAAGGATAAACCATATTTTGTAGCTGAAAATAAAGATAATAGTATTTTTATTATATTATTAAATAATAGAAAATTTAATTGATAATATGAAAAATGAAAACATTAACTTAAAAAGAGATTAATATTTAATTGTTAATTATGATAACATCTTAGATTATATATGATTTATTCAGTCATTAAATATTATGAAAATAATTATTACATTTTATACCCAATTTAATAGTTTCAGATATCCCACATTTAACTAAATTATAAATGTAAATTACTTGTCAAAAAGCTTGAATATGTATAAGCAATTTGATTAGTTATTTTATTGCAACAAGAACAAAAAGATTTGTACTACAATTCATTTAATTTTGCTTAATAGAATCCATTACAATCTCCTGGATTGAATGATGATAATTATATCAATTAAAGTATTTACCAAAATTTAAGCTAAAATTTTATTAAAGTGTTTATCCTATTCTACTCTATGGACAATCCCTACTGTCAATTGAACACCTAATTTCAAACCATTCAATCCCTAAAGCCTCTTACTTATAATCACTATTAGCTTATATATCAATTTGTAATAAATCTAAGCGAATTTTTCTTTACTTTCATAAGAACACAATTTCAAATAATAATTATAAGATTCTTATCCTAATTGAAAAAATTGAGAAGTCATGAATGTAATTTTAGACTCCTTAAAATTTTATTTATCCTTATTGATTTGACACATTATTTAACTTAAACATTTTATTATTTTGAATTCCCAAACATCATCTACTCCTTTCTTTGAAATTAAATCATTCAATCTATTTAAAATTTATCTAAATTCCTCATTATATTCAAAACCACAATTTTCACCATTTCTATACAATTAATAAATATCATATGTATCAATGGCATAGATTGTAAAATAATTATGGAAATCTGTATACAATTATAATCCTCAAGTAGTCTTTATACACTTCAAAATTGCTATAAAATTATCATTTAAAGGTTTCAAGAACTTGGAGTTTATGTCCAATATTAAATAGAGTTCATGATTTTACATAATTTAATTTAAGATTATTCGAATGCAACAAGTTCAGGCATTACCTCCCCAGTTTTTCTAAGCCTTAAAAATCTAAACTACCTTGGGTGAAGGACATGATGCTAAAGTTCTTCTCGCACTTGAGACCAAAGAAAATGAAAACAAACAATATGCCTTGAAGTGCCAAGCCCAAAAAATATAAGACACCGCCATTAACTTATTCGTATTACTTCCAATAACTTGAAGTTACTAAGAATGAAATACAAATCCTCATCCACATCAAGCATCACCATATAATTGAGCTATACGGCTACAGCCAGGATTACACATGTCTAGTCCTTCAATATTGTCCCCATGGCACCTTAGTTTAATTGATCAAATCATCTCCACTTCCAGTTAGCATTGCTGCCTCTCTTATGTACTAGGTAACTCTGGCTTTAACTTATATGCATGAATAAGGATTTACTCATGGAGATCTCAAATTATCGAATGTTCTTATAGATAGTTAATATAATATCAAATTATGTGATTTCGGTTTTGCTAGATGGAATGGCAAAATGGCAATCGAAAAATAAACTATAGCTGGTAGTGAAGGATACACAGCTCCTGAAATATGGACATCAAATCCAAATTATATAAAGAGTGATATGTTTTCGGTTGCTGTTATATTTTTCATATTAATAACTGGTCATCCTCCATTTGAATCAAATAATCCAGACAATAATGATCCATGGTGGAATTTAATAAAGAATAATTAATGGGACACCTATTGGAAAGATATAAGATCAAATATAGATCAAGAATGCAAAAATTTATTTGTTTAAATGTTCAGTATCCAACCTGAAGAAAGATTGAGTGCAAATCATTTAAACTAATGGTTTAAATTAAAATAAACTACTCAAGACAATCTGATACAAGAAATCAAAAAAAGGTTAGCAGAGATGTGATATATAATCAATGATTTATTATTTAAATCAGTTCGCTTTCAAATACTTATATTTTAAATCATATATTCATATACTTATTTCAATAAAATAACAATTAAATTTCTAATTAATTTTTATTTTTCTAAATTTTGAACATATTGATAATTTTTTATAAATGATCTTTAAATATATTAAATTTCTATTTAAATCTCTTATTATTAAATACTCAATTATACTATAAATTCTATATGACTTACATAATAATATATATCATAACATTCTTTTCTACCTTAAATAGAGAAAATCAATTAATGAGGAATAAAATAATATACAATAAAATTAATATATAGTATTAATTGATGGTTTTTAAATTAACTTATAAAATTTATTAAAAACTAACAAAAAGTAAAAAAATTATTCTTTCAAATAATTAATTTTTTTTTTAAATACAAATTATATAAAAAAGAGATATCGAAATTTTGTTCTGGAATTTTTAATATCCAAAAAGAATGCATTTAATATTAATTATAGTGTGTAAAGGTATCATGAATTAAAAGTATAATATTTAAATTTTCAATTTAATTTTTTTTCTAATTCTTTATAATCTTTAAACTTTACAGTGGATTAAGTTAATCTTTCAGTTTATTAAATATGCGTTCTATTACCTTTTACGTATATACTTTGCTTAAAAATTGTTAGTTTTTATTATTATGAAGATGGAATAGGGCTCTACATAACAGTTTGATATTCCAATGTTTTTGGTTCTGTTGTTTATTTTCTTCTTGTTGTTGCTCTTGATGTAGGTAAATATTCATTATTGATTTTATGGAAGAGTCTAAATATTTTGTTTGACCATTGAATTTTTAATTGCTATTCTGATGATTTCTTAAGTATTTCTTATTTAACATAATTTTCAAATAGCTATAATTAGGATGCAATACGATTATATTTAATATTTTCATTAAAAAATTCCTCCTCAAAAAGTGCCTTTATTTATGAAATTATTTATGGGATAAAAAATGAAAATTCTTCAATTGAATCTAAATTTCTATTGATTTGTTTCTTAAGGATATGTTAATCAAATAGCCATTCAATAGATTATTAAATTTCATTAAGATCATATAAAATAACTTTTTATTGTGAATAAGAGTGAATCTACTATTTTAGCTATTTTCCTTAAATGATTTAAGAAATTTGTAACATAATTTATTTACTTTATGGATTTAACTATTCAATATATAATTATCTTCTATCAATCATATGCTTTGAAATAATGCAAATATAAGTTTCAAAAAGTAGATTACTTACAATTTCATTTTAGGCTTGATGTAACACTTAATTTATGGTTTTATTGATAGCCGATGCCAACTAATGAAATGGATAAAGGAGTATATGTTATTCTGAAAAATTAGTTTTGGATAGGAAATTTGATAAAGATTACAATAAAATGATACTATTATTTTGGATATATTTAAGCATCAATAAGGTTTAACCATACAATTTAGATAGGATTTCTTCTGATAATTGATAAACAGCTACCTAGATTTAAAGTACATCAAAATTAATTGTATTTTTATTGTCATCTAATATTTAATGGATTATTATGTCTAATTAATTTAAATATGAAGTTGTCAATTAATTTAAATGATGAATATTTTAATGTAATTTTATAAGTTATTCTTATGTAAAAATATCTGATATTATTTTTAGATCTTATTTGCATTTTGTTTTAAGATCTTTAGCACATAGTTCTTCATTAAGTTAAATAGATTTAGAGTTTATAATTTGTTCAAATATATTAATACATATTTATGTTTTCAGTAATTTCATAATTGATTATAATTGTTAAAGATTAATATTATCATTATATTTTTCAAATACTTCTTCTATATTATTAATAAGAAAATTAGTTTAAATGGATAAATATATATTTTCTAATAATTTCATTGTAAATGAGTCATATAATGTAGTGGAAAATTTGGTTTTATATTTTTAAAAGAAAGACAATTATTTTTAAGACATTGTNTATACTTTGCTTAAAAATTGTTAGTTTTTATTATTATGAAGATGGAATAGGGCTCTACATAACAGTTTGATATTCCAATGTTTTTGGTTCTGTTGTTTATTTTCTTCTTGTTGTTGCTCTTGATGTAGGTAAATATTCATTATTGATTTTATGGAAGAGTCTAAATATTTTGTTTGACCATTGAATTTTTAATTGCTATTCTGATGATTTCTTAAGTATTTCTTATTTAACATAATTTTCAAATAGCTATAATTAGGATGCAATACGATTATATTTAATATTTTCATTAAAAAATTCCTCCTCAAAAAGTGCCTTTATTTATGAAATTATTTATGGGATAAAAAATGAAAATTCTTCAATTGAATCTAAATTTCTATTGATTTGTTTCTTAAGGATATGTTAATCAAATAGCCATTCAATAGATTATTAAATTTCATTAAGATCATATAAAATAACTTTTTATTGTGAATAAGAGTGAATCTACTATTTTAGCTATTTTCCTTAAATGATTTAAGAAATTTGTAACATAATTTATTTACTTTATGGATTTAACTATTCAATATATAATTATCTTCTATCAATCATATGCTTTGAAATAATGCAAATATAAGTTTCAAAAAGTAGATTACTTACAATTTCATTTTAGGCTTGATGTAACACTTAATTTATGGTTTTATTGATAGCCGATGCCAACTAATGAAATGGATAAAGGAGTATATGTTATTCTGAAAAATTAGTTTTGGATAGGAAATTTGATAAAGATTACAATAAAATGATACTATTATTTTGGATATATTTAAGCATCAATAAGGTTTAACCATACAATTTAGATAGGATTTCTTCTGATAATTGATAAACAGCTACCTAGATTTAAAGTACATCAAAATTAATTGTATTTTTATTGTCATCTAATATTTAATGGATTATTATGTCTAATTAATTTAAATATGAAGTTGTCAATTAATTTAAATGATGAATATTTTAATGTAATTTTATAAGTTATTCTTATGTAAAAATATCTGATATTATTTTTAGATCTTATTTGCATTTTGTTTTAAGATCTTTAGCACATAGTTCTTCATTAAGTTAAATAGATTTAGAGTTTATAATTTGTTCAAATATATTAATACATATTTATGTTTTCAGTAATTTCATAATTGATTATAATTGTTAAAGATTAATATTATCATTATATTTTTCAAATACTTCTTCTATATTATTAATAAGAAAATTAGTTTAAATGGATAAATATATATTTTCTAATAATTTCATTGTAAATGAGTCATATAATGTAGTGGAAAATTTGGTTTTATATTTTTAAAAGAAAGACAATTATTTTTAAGACATTGTATCATTAATTCTTTTATCAATTGAATAAAAATGTTATGTAATTTTACTTTTAATTGAAGTTGCTTCACTTATTCTATTATCATTAGAAATAGATTAAGCATGTTTGCCAGGTTTTAATAAAGTAATAGTAGATTATCGATGACTAGGAAGTTTTTTATTAATTGTTAAAGTTGGTTAAATTTCCGTTTTCTATTTTTAAGGGTATAATTATTAATCTATTTGAATGAATAATAAACAAAATTATCTTTTAATTTCTTATTTATATACATCTTTTATTGGATAATTTAAAAATTAAGCAATTTCATTTTTCTCTGCTAATCTTTATTTAACAACATCGTGATATTTCTATATTTAAGAAAGTTCTTATTGAATTTTTTCAAGTAGATGGTAACACTGTAATCTACTTAATTCACCATCAATAGAATTAGCATACATCTGTACTTTAAATTTATTAATCAATAATTGAATAGATTTGTATGTTAAAACAAGTTTATTACATTAAAATATCAACATTCTTAATTTTCTTTAGTCAATCTATGCTTTAATTAAATCTAAATCTTTTTCATAATTTTAATAATGATATAACTATTAATGATGTAATTTAGAGCTATCCTAATTTAATATAAAATCTTTAAGTGGTTAAACAGACAGTTTTTAGCAAAATAATTCTAAATCACATTTATCTACAACTATAAATGAACCCATTTCTATTAGTTATTCAGATAAAATATGCATTAAGACTTATTCTAATAATTAAGAGAGATTTGATTAAATAAGTTGAGATTAAGAAAAATTTGTGTAACTTCTTCTATTAGATGTGATAAGATTATTAGTAAATACATTCTATGGTTTAATACTTTCATCAACTAGAAATTATTGTTATTATTAATCTTAATTATTGATCTCATTATCCATCAAATATATTATTGAATTTTTTATAATTATCATTAACTCATGAAATAGGCAACAACTATGCATAAACATACTGCAACACCAAAGAAGATCAAATCAGATTTGTAACTTGCTCTCAAGTACAAAGGTTTTCCATAATCTTCAACTTTAGGTTTTGTTGTGACTGTATTAATCCAAAGCATTTACATTTCCAAAAATAGCTTTCCTTTTCTCTTCCTAAAATTATTATAAATTTTACAATAGACTTGCTATTATTTATTCTTTTGATATAAAGATATCATGATTCCATTTTTCTTAAGGAAGACTACTTAAAAGATCTGAAACATTAGAAGACTCTTTTTAAGATACATTAAATTATTTCTTATCTTCTAAGGCAATCTATTGATCTAATATTTTATTTGTAAAGAAAGAGAGATATTCATCAATTATTGTATTGAATTTTATTTAGATCTTAATTTCTGAACATAATTCTTTGACATGTTGCTTAATCAATTTAATTTTTGTCATTAAGTTTGGATATTTAGTAATGATTGATTAATAATTCAATTTGGATTGATTTAGAGATTAGATTACTAAATTAAGGAATACCAATATTTTAGGATTTTCAGGATCATCTTCAAAATAATTTATGGCAACTTAGGCATCTGTTAATGATATTATAACTTTTTAGAAGTCTGCAATTATTATATCTTCTATAATTTATGCTTCTTGAAGTTAATTATCTTATTGCATTAGAAATAAAATATATTTATTTTCCTTTTATGAACCCTCTATATATTACATAAGATGAACTTCATCAAATGTTCTAATCCCCAAATTAAACTAAAAGAAGTGCAGATTCTATAGTTACACTCGAACCTTAAACTGTTAAATTTTAATAAACATTTTCCAACATTCAAACTAATATCGAAACAATTGAGCAATTAAAAAAAGAGTTGGCTGCAAAAGATAAGCTGATAAATGAATTGAATTTAAAGACATCTTAATAAATAGAATCCCTTCTCTCTCAATAGGAAAAACTAATACAAGAAAATCTCAATCTCAAAAAAGAACTAAGCACATCAAAAGCTCAACAAAAACATTAATAGTAAAAATTAGAACTTTATATGACTGAAACAAAGACGCTTTAATAACTTCGACTATAAGAGCGAACAAGATACTAAAGAGATATTAAAAATATTGAAAAATACAATTAATCACTTACTAAGTGAAGAATAACATATTATATTTATATTAAAAATCAAAATTCTAAATTAAATTGAAGAATTTTAAAGAAGAAAATACATCAATCCAAATTTATTTATGATTATTGAAAAAGTCAATTTATTCTTTAGAGTGGATTGCTTTTATCTCTATTTCTAAATTGAAAACCTATGTGTTTAATAGGACTTTTCAAAAGAGGAGCTCTAAATTATTTATTTTAAGTATGTTATTATGAAGTTTCTTCTTTGAAATCTTCTTATTTAAGTCCAGGCATATATATAAGACAAGGTGTTGTTCTTAAGATTAATCGTTCACTTTTTCTTTTAGAAGATAAATTATGATTTCCATTATTATTAATATTTGGCATACTAGATCTAGATGATTATTTTGAACTGATTTATCTACTTAAATCCATAGAACTAAATTTAAGTATTCAATACTTGAGTGTTGATCTTTATTAATTAAATAAAAATGGTTCATTTTAATATTCCAATTACTATAATTCTGTTTAGAATTTTGCACTTAGTGTTATAGATTACAGGTTTTTACACAATCTAGTATTTAAACTTGTACTTTCATTATTACTAGATCTAAAAGACTGTTTTGCACTACTGATCAACATCAAATAATTATTAATATAAACAAATTAATCAAATACTAATTTAATTGAATAACTTCCTATAATATCTATACACATCATATTTATCAGGCTAAATTGATAGAAAAGTAATATTTTTATTAGTGTAAATATATCTAAACTATATTGTAAAATGTAAAATTATTTTTACATCTTTTTTTAAATGATAAATATTAGGACTTATAATGTACTTAAAAATATGAAAAGGTAGATGTATATTAAAATTGAGTAAGTAATTTTATGAATTTTATCATTGAAAATGATTTGATTTTAATTAAATAAATAAAATGAATAGCACCTTAAGTTCAGAAGATTTAGATAACGATATAAGAATATAACAAGTCTAATAAACTGCACCTGATGCTGTGTAATTTTACATTAGGGAAGAGTATGAAAATGTCATTATTCTTATTAGCCTTTTCAATAATGATCCATATGATATAATATAATAAAAGGTAGCAACATTTCAACCAATACTATCTAAAGATGATACTAGATGTGATCAAGCATCTAAAGATGGTGGAAAGAAATTCGAAGATAAGAAGCAAATTAAGTGTATGAGATCGGTAGGGACCTATGTGATTTAGCAAATTGGACGTAAAATTTTATCTGGAGACATGAATCTCACTAAAATTAGTTTTCCTATTAAGGCTATGATTGCGAAATCAGCTTTAGAGAAAAATTTATAATCTACTATATTTTTTCCTTTGTATATTAACAGAGCTGTCTAAACAGTAGATTTTATGGAGTAATTGAAATTAGTCATAACTGCTACAATAGCTACATTCCATATAAATTTGAGTTTTCATAAACCTTTAAATCCTATCTTAGGAGAAACAGTTGAAGGTTTCTTATCAGATGGAACAAAGTTATTCGCAGAATAAATTAGTCATCATCCACCAATTAGCTAATTTTATGGTATTGGTAGAGATAATTCATATAAATACTTTGGGTATTACCTTTGTATATGATTAGAAATTATTGGTACGAAGCATCTGCAGGACTTAACTCTATTACCCTAAAAAATAAGGGTAAAAGAACTATAGTATTTAATGGAGGTCAAAGAATTGATTATAATTTTGCTTATGAACTATATAGTGGAACTATCATGGGTTCAATGAAAGTTGAAGTATAAAATATTAATAATTTATCAAGACCCTTGGGGTTTCTACCTATTAGACAAATAAAGGATTAACTGCAACTTTAAAATTTGGAAAAGTTAAAAGAAAACCTACTGATTATTTTGAAGGAACAATAAATATGGGATAATAAGAATTATGTAAAATATTTGGTACTTACATGGGATACATAGAATTTGATGGAGTGCGATATTGGGATCATAGACATATGGTAACAAAAATATAAAATCATATTTAGTAACCATATTAAGTAACTATAAAACCACCATTTCTGCCATCTGATGCATAATTAAGAGGAGATTATACTAATTTAGCATCTTTGGATATAGATAAGGCATAAATAGAAAAAGAGAATTTAGAAAACCTACAAAGACATGATGCAAAATTAAGAACAAAATTTAAGGAGTTCAGAAGAAAAAAGGAAGAGAAAAAAAAATAACATGATCATGATTGATAAATTACTATTCATTAAATAAAAAGAGCTTTAATCTTTATTATAATAGTATTATAATCAATTAATTGTATATTCAAAGATTTTTTCTAAAATTTAAAGTATTGGTTTAAAGACCATCAAAAAATTTACTATTGCTTTAAAGATCTTACTTTCTTAATATATTAATTTATTCCTTTTATTATAATTAAGAAATGCAATGTTCTACCTCATCTAAAGTCAATTTTAATAAATATTTTACATTTCAACTATACAGCTTCCATGTTACCTTTATCAATATCCAAAATTTTCTTATAACATACCAATGATTATTAATATTTTTTCATTAATTTTAACACTTCTCCATATCCAAATAAAGCTTTTATATGGTTAGGTTACAATTCGAGAGCCTACTTGTATTCAACAGAAGCATCATAATTATATTTAAGCATTCTAAGTGCTTCTCCTTAAAAATATTGACTTAGATTATTACCTTTGCCATATAGAGATAAGAAATGTTTTGAATGGTATTTTAGAGCTCTGTCAAAATAAACTATAGCCTTTCTGAATTTGTCTTACATTCTCAATGATTCCCCTGTAATAGATAAAATGATTAACCTTTTCCCCAAATTGAATTTATATGATTTGGTTTTATTTTTATCACTTTATCATACTATTCAATAGCATCATCATAATTTTCTATTAATCTAAAATATTAGCCTAATTTCACTTTGATATAAATACCCTTTCCAAACATACTTTAAATATGATTTGGATCTAAATCTAATGCTTTTTCATAAAAATTATTGGCTTCTGCATATTTTTATTGATTTAATAAAATATCCCCTAAAATTAATCAAGAAAGTGCCTTTTGCTGCATAAATATCAGATTGTTTATCATTATGACCTTAAATAGATGGTAAAGATAGGGCTTTATTTATAATAATTTCAGCATCAAATTATTTAGAAAAAGTATTAATGCAAAGTCCTAATTTTAAATAAAAGATCATTACCTTTTCCAGTAAGTGCCTATATTTGATTAGGTTTGCTTGACAATGCCTAATCAAAGTACCTTTAAGATTCTAGTTCTAATTCAATTTCTTACTCTAACTCAATTTAATGTTTAGGTTTAGCTAAAATCTTAAAAAGAAGAATACTCTTTCCTTGAAGTAATGTTTCAATTTTATATTAATGTAATGCTTTAGCTTAAGAATATTAATTATGATTACCTTTATCATTTAATTGAGCTTCTTATTGCTTGTTTAAATTAATCTTTTCTATTTTATAATATTTAAAGAGTACCTTTTTCTTTAAGACGAATTTCAATTTTTTCTTTATTTTGATCTTCTAATAAGAGATATATAATTTAATACCTTTATCTTTGAAACGTTATTCAAGCTTTTACTTTTCTAATGAATCTATATTATGAAAAATAATTTGTGTGTAATACCTCTTTGATTGAGAGTAGATTCTGTCTTTTATTTATTTAAGAGTTTTGCTAGATATAAAATTAAAGATTGCAATACGTTTTGCAAATTTATTAAAATCTATTTCTAATTGATAAAGTGCTTTAGCTATAAATTTGATCAAAATAATAAGTTACCTTTTCCAACTAAACTTGGAACATGATTTGGTGCTATACTCAATGCTCGATCATACCATTAGATTGCTTTCTAATGTTTATCGAATAATTACAAAGCATCACCTTATATATATAATAATTATTTAATTACCTTTTCCACATAGAGAATCAGCCATATTAGGATCCAAACTTATAGCTGCATCAAACCAATAAAGTGCTTAATTCATTTTTTATTATTGTAAGAGTTATTAACCTAAATCAAAAGAATAACAACCTAATGCTATCATAGATTTAATGTCATTAGGATTCCTTTTAAGCACCTCTTCGTAATCTTATCTTAATATTTTAGACATTATTAATTTTATTATACATAATCAATCCTTTTTAATTTTGCCTTCTTCAATCAATACTGGAACTTCAGCTGCTAACCAAGGTGCCAACTATTTAATAATTAACTATATATTACAGCTAATTATAGAGCATGGACTATTCCAAATTTAGGTGCGTTTTTTTACCATAAAGGAGCAAAATGAATATCAATACAGATCTTGCCTCCTCTATACATTTTAGGTGTCAAACCATCTAATGATGGTATTTCGATTTCAATTGGTGCTAATGGATATGTAGGTGGTATCTAAATAATAGTATTTTGTTTTACTTCAAATTAAAAATCAAATTCATATCTAATCAAATTATGGATAACCCAACATTTACCTTTCCAACTATTAAATAATTATTAATTTTAATTACTTAGTGCATTCTTTATTTGCTGGTTCCAATTTAACCCAATCATTATCTTCACTTTTATTATTTTTTATGTAATTGATCAAAGCAGCATATTCTTCTTTGAGTCTATCTATCCATTAAGGATCTCTGGGTCCTGCATTGATAGTAATAGAAGACTATGTTGATTGAGCTTACATAATTATTTAATATAAAAATATTTCATTTCATTAAAATTATTATTAAGATGATAATAATAATAGGGAAACAGTACAAAAATGTAATTTTAGAGAATTGACTCTTATTTTGTTTTTCAATTGTTTTTTTAGAAACTCTTTCAGGGGAATTTTTTTAACTTTTAATTGGAATCACTATAATAAATTATACATAGATATATACAATATTATTATATTGCAGAATTAAGTGTTTCTTTTTTATCATTTTGTTTATTTTGTTAATTAGTTTATTTTTTCATTAGAATGGAAGTCCTTATACTTTATTATGTGTTAATAGAATCAGTAATAATTGATTATTCAGTTGCTTCACTCTAAATAATGTTTTTTAATTATTACATCAGATATGGCATTTTTTGAAATATCAGAATATTATGTTACATAACGAACTCCAGGTAATACATTAAATGAACTTTTTTTTTCATTAGCAGTAATATCTGTACTCTTTTATTAAGGATCATCTTCCTTAAACATCTTCTAACCAACTAATAACAATTTTAAATTTAAATTTTAAGATCTAGATTTCTTTTCTCCTTGAAAGAATTTAATAGATGGTCTAGCACTTCTAGTTGGACTAGAACTTCTAAATGGACTAGCACTTCTAGATGGACATTCATTAATCTAATCAAAATATTATTTAAGCTTTTAAATTAAGAAATGATTAATTTGATTTGCAGCAATTATTTTTGGTTTTATTTTTTCTTCTTCAATTTAAGATTAATCTAAATTTTCACTTATATCAATTGATTTAATTTCTCTTATATCTTATTTTTAATTGTTTCCTTATCTTAAATGTAATAAAAATGCAAATTATGCTTTTATCATCACTTAACTTAAAATTCCTATTAATAATGACGTACTAGCAAATTTCATGGCTAATTATTCTTTTGCACTCATCATTTAATTATTTATTTCATGTTCATGTATATCATTATCATTTTCTTATATTATTTATTATTATTATGAGAATTCCGAATCTAATAAACTTACTTATTAAGAATGATGATTAATATTATTTATATTTTAGGAAATCGTTAATAAAACTTCTAATTATATTGATTTTATTTTTTGATTAATTATTAAACTAATTCGTCTAAACGTCTTTGATTATAAAAGTCTTGTTTTTAGAATTCCGAAGTTCTAAGTTTATTTCTTTCTAAATAATTGCAATATAATGTTATTAAAGGAGATTTGCTTATTTTTGTTATTTTGATTATATTGTAATATATTGAAGTTTTTATGAAGATGTTATTTAATTATTGATTATAATAACAAGAAGGGTGCAATTGAATATTTTGGTTAAAATTTTACACTTTTCTTTTTTGTGGGAGGTGTCAAATATTAAATTTACACTTATTAAGGCTTTTATAAAATTGGTACAGATTGTATATTTGATGTCTTTGTTAATAATAAAACATCAAAATAATGCTGTAATCTTACTGATTTAATTTTATAACAGAATCCCACTAATTTATGAGTTGCTAGAACTATTTTTAATTGTGTAAATCTCATTGCTAATTTACAACTTTCATCTTCTCTCATTTCAGAATAAACTTTTAATGTTGCTTTGACTGCAGAATTTCTAGAAGAACTTTAACTGCTCATACTTAATAATTGATGTTAATCAGGATTAGTTTTATTTCTTCTTTCAGCAAAATTCATAATAATTTATATTTCAATAATTAAGGGTACTTTTTTGGTCTTGCTATCATCTTACAACTATGAATTCTTTTATTTTAATGTCTATTTGAGAATTGAATGGAATTGAGAGGACTATTGGAACGTAATTTATTTATTTCTACGCTGTTATTTCTTATATTAACTGAACTATTTTACTTTTAATCAAAACTAGTTTATGTTTAAATTTAGGATCTTCCCTATTCTGTTTTCATTCTAAAATAAGATTATTATGTTGTTAGTCTTGATGTAAAATGATCACTACAATTTGTAGGATTATTAGTAGATCCTTAAACAAATAAATTAACAAAAGAGAATGAACTTTTCTTTAAATCATTCTATTTAAAGCTTTAATGCTATTAAATCTAATCATTTTATTTGAATAGATCTGAAATAGTTGATGATAAAAGAGTTCCTTCTCTCATTGTTTAAGGTTTAACTCTCTCCTTCTTTTTGTTTTATTTGGTTAATTATCTACAAACTCTATCCCTTATTGATAATACTGAATCTTTGTCTAATGGAAAGATATTTAGATTTCTAAATCCACCCTAATTGGAAATAAAAAACCTACTCTAGATTAATTTATTTTGTTGTTATATTCAGTGATTTCGATAATACTTAATGCCTTAGGAGAATGTGATCTAATATCCTAGGTTTTGGTCTTTATGGAAGTATAAAAAATTTCAGAAATGGCCTTTCTCTCCACCTTCTGTTGTTCTTTTTAAATAATCTCCTATTTATTAATAAAGTTATTCATAATCATCTCATATCTTGTTTTCATATACTCCTTCAAAATTTAAGATTTCTCTTTCAAAATCTTACATATCTCTGGAAAGTTTCTTCTAATCTAATTAAATTCTTCAATATGAATATAATAGGCAATAGTATTATCAGCACATTAGCAAGTGGATTATCTAATGGATTAATCAACTAAAGAAATTTTTGATATTTATTTTTACATATTTCTTCTTATCCAACCCAACTATTGTCACTTAATTAACACAATGTAATCCTCACTTTTCCAATCTTCTTAATTAATTCCACTCTCCCTTTAAATATTAACATAAAAAATTTAGATTCCTCTCCTTCCTTCCATAATATACTTTATGGAGAAAATTCAATTTTATGCATATATTACATAAATTTTGTTATTACAAACTTGCTATTATTTGGCAACATCCTCATAAAATAATCAACATTGCTATTCATATCCTATAGAGACTTTTCACAAATTTATTTGTATTCATTCTTATTCATAGTAATTACATGAACATCTTCTGACAATACTAATATACTTGCTGTTCTTGGTTTATCTGTATATAATGATACATCTCCAAATGTTTATCCACTATAATATGTATAAATCTTAATATTCATATATATTAATAATACCTTTTAGTATAAACATACACCTCCTTCAAAATATCTATTTGAGATTAACCATGGATCTTCATCTTAAGCTAATAACAATTCCATATCAATTGTACTATGTAATTTCCTACCTTTCCAAACATTACTCCATGTTTCATTTCTATTTGTCTCTAAAATGAAATCTCTATCAATTTCAATATCATGATTTCCTTTAGGTACCAATACTCCAACATTACCTTTTAGGATCATAAAAAACTTATCTCCATAGTCACCATAATGAAATATAATTGAACCCTTTTTATAATGCTCATATGTCAAAGCTTTTCCTGCATATATAATAAAATCTCTTAAACTTGAACCTTCTGGACAATTCTTTTTAAAGAAATCTATTGCCATTAAAGAATCAACAATCTATGCCATCTGAGATTCATTAGTCATCTTGATAAAAGTTTAAAAACTCTATAATGCTGGTATCAATTGAATTTCTATCTTATCTCTCTACTCTTAATCATTATTAGTTAAAAAATTGATTGATGATCGTACATTTGCTGTCGATCTGTCCATTTCACTTGTACACTGTTAATTAAATATAAAAATATTAATTTATAAAACAGTTTCTAAAGATGAAAATTTTATAAAGTAAATTCATGAATCTAATTTATAAATCTAAAATGATCAATTCAATTCCTAATATTAGTATTTCTTTATAGACATCTATAAAAATTAGTACTAATTTTATGATTTTGAAAGAACAAACTTTGTTGATGATTATCATTATCTAAATTTAATATATAAAATGTATATAATTCATTATTATCAATATGATTATTAAATATTTCATATATCAGAGTATCTTCGCTCATGTTATTTATAAAATTTATTGATTTATAATTAAATTTAGTTCCTTATATTTTTGAGACATCTTCATTCTAAATTAAATTCAAAATATAATTTTTTGAAAGCATTATTTATTCAAAAAAGAATTTTCATCTAAGAAAGAGAGGGAATTTTAATTATTATATTATAAATTTTAACAAATAGATAATTTGAATAAATAGGATTAATTATAATTCTTAATATATGTAGATATTACAAATATCAATCTTAAGAAAATATTAAAAAATGGACGCTTATTTTTATTACCTTTTTACATCTAATAGATTAGGATTAAAATAATTAAATTAATTAAATATTTTAAAGTAAGAAGAAAATGAATTAAATGCAATTTGATGCTCTATGTCATGATTGCTGTTATTCTTAATCTGTTGAAGTATTATACATTATTATGTTTATAGAAAAAATAAATAGCAGATTAAACCATTTATCAATTCATAGAAGATATCAGAAATATCGATGGATTGTATTAAATTATTAGCAGTACTCAATCAGGCTCTACATTATTTGTTATTTCTGAATTTATAGCTAAAATTATTGTTTCAGAAAGATAATTCAAAGGATTTTAGGTTGGTGAACGTTCCTCTAAAGAAGTTCAAATTATAGTAGGTTAATGTTATACAGGTGATGAAGTTGAGATTTTATATTAAAAATGTAGAGTATATGAAACATTGGTTACATTATTTTGTTAAACTTTGTAGAGGGAATTAGCAATTCATGAACAAAATTCCATTTGTAATCTTGTAGGATTGTTAATTTAATAAATAATGATGTTGAGTGGAACTTAATTTATGAAATTCTAAGACAGATTAAATATATTTTTTGAAGGAAATTAAATCTATAATCTTAGTATTGGTTTGAAATTGATATAAAATGTTATACAAAATATCCAACAATATTCATCATATGATTCTTATGTTTCTTATAGAAGAATTATGTTTGGATTTTAAAATTAAGAAATATTTAATTGTTTTGAGATAGTTTGTAGAATTGTTAAAAACAGTCCTCCTCAATTATATAAATAATCTCTAAGTACATTAAAGGATATTTTAATGTTTAATTTTAATGTGAGTTATTTTGAATTAGAATCTGATTTTGATCCCAATGACTAAAATAATGTTAGTGTAAGAATAAATCTATGACTTTTAGTTTCCAGATAAATTTGCTGAGTACTTTACAGATTAATAATTTTTAGAGTTATTGTTTAAAATAGTAGAGACATATAGTAATAAAGATAGTTCTTTGGCATTATTAGCTTTGAAATCATTAAAAAGAATGGCATCATCTAAAAAAAGGATATTTGTAAATAAAGAAAAGAAGAGATTATTTGCAAAAGAGTTATATGCTGGTTGTACATATTTATTTTTAAATGTGTAATAAGCAAATGAAGAAATTATAAGTGATATTTTAGAATTAAATACAAAATTAAATAATTGTTTTGGTCTTAGACAAATTCGTTTTGATTTTGCATTTAGTTAAAAATGGCTTTATTGTTTATAAACATTTTGTATTTAGATTCTGTAAAGATAAATGAAAATTAAAGATCCTCATATGTATTAGATGATAGAATTAATGAAAAGATTACTTAAATTTATATCTGATTTTAAATTAGATACTACTTTTAAAACATCTATATCTTAAACAATAACTGAAATAGGAAAATCAATTATTCATTTATTATTAAATTCTTAGAACTCTTTCTTCCAAGGTTATACTCCTCAAAATCATAAGAAATTGAAAAATACTCTTAAAGAATTCTTTGAAAATTTATTTCCAATCTTATCCATTGATTTGAGTAATCATATAAAAATGATATATCATTCATTTAAAAATGCTGCTTAAGATTAAGAGAAATTCATAATAGAATTAAGTTTAATCAATTATATAGTGATTAATCCATTGATTTTAGATAGATCCACTGAAGATATCATTTAAATGGTTTAAACTGTCATAAGAGAATCTTTGTAATTCTTATCAATCCCTCAAAATAATCTACCACCTTTAGTAATTATGTCAGCAATGTCTTTGGCTGATAATCTATTTTAGTTTGCATTAAGTGAGTCAGATGAATCAATAGGAAGACAAAGATCCAATAAAATCTTCTTTGATACTTGCATAAAACCAATATAAATGTAACCATAATAGGCAACTAATCAGTTACTTTAATATATTGTTATGCAATTGTAAATTCAAAATAAAGAAATAATTGAATATGCATTAATAATAATGAAGGAAACAATTATTAGACTAAAACATCATCTATATAATGATTCATTTTAGTCTTCAAATGTAGTCACATAAATTAAGAGTGTTTTATTAAATCTAAAGAATTCAGCCTTACAATAGGAATAGTTTTTTAGTTGCCGTACTTTGGCATCAGAAATTATATCTATACTTTTATTTGATTCAGCTTATGAAAATTATATAGAGTCAATAGTATAATTGAATTAACTTTTAACAATTCAACCAACATCTCAATCAATTCAAATATATCTATATGAAATGTTAGGTTATTTTAAACATGTTGATGTTAGTAAGATTTTTAGATTATTGATAAAATAACATTTATTAAAAATTGCTGATTTGACTAGATTTATTTTAATTGATAATCCTTAGTAATTTTAGCTTTGTAAATTATGTTTGAAATTGATGGTGGCAATAACTGATAATAAAAGTCTCAGATTTTAATACCATTGTTCATCAATTGTCTAAATAGAATTAGTTCGTACATTTTAAGGAATATTGACTAGTTATGTACAACATCTAATAGTTGCCATTTAGAATGATAAAGTCAAATAAGAATTTTCAGCTTAGATCTGTAGATTGGTTGGACTTGTATACAAAGTTATGAATAATATTTTAAAAGGGAAATACATATCTCAAGCTTGTTAATTACTCTTTGCAGATCGTAAGTACTTAGACCTTCTCATAGCTATTTTAGATATTACTCATAAGATATCCAATTACATTATCGTAAATACTTATTTAATATATTTAGCTTTATAATAAGTCTTGTGTGTAAATGATTCAAGTTCTTCAAGTTGTAAGTTCACAATAATTATAATTGTTTGAATTAAGTCCACAATCATTGTCAACATTGCTGAGCATAGTAGAAAATCTATAGAAACATCTATTGCAGTAATTGTCTTAAGAATATAAAACTTAAACTACTTCCTCATATCTATAACCAACAGATAAGATTTCATTAGATTAAACAACAGATATTGTAATTTCAACTTTAGAGTTTGTTTCAGAGGAACAATAACTTACATAATTAGGAGTGATTCAGTCATTTGTTTTACCTCTTGATCCAATAATTGATAATATATTGAATGATTTGATTGTCTGTTTAATCTAAGGCAAATGTTCTCAATAAACATTTAATAAAATTAATAGATAACTCTTTGCCATCATGTGTACATATTATCAAAATTTTGTTAATGTATTGAGTAGATAATTTGTGAAATCTGAATAACAATTAGGTTAAGCATTGATTAATGTATTAACAAGAGATCTAGAACTTAGAATCAAATAATAGAATGAGGAATAGTTTAAAAAGAATATGCCTTTATTTTTATCTTAATTTGGAATATTATGAGAATGTATTTTATTTTGTTATTAAAAACATTGATATTTATTCTCATAAGAAAAAGATTTTATAAATATAATAATATTGATTAATTATTCAAAACAATCAGAATTAAATTATAATATATATTAAGAATTAAATATAATATATATTTTATTTTGATAAGAATATTTCTTTATTTATTAATTTTGTTAATATTTCAAACTAAAATATAAAATATAGACATAACAATTGTGATATTTATAGTAAAAACTATAAATAAATGTCATAACTATTTTCGAGTGGCAGGACGAACTTTTCTTATTGGTCGATCTAAAATTATTAATTATTTTTCATCCTGTTACTCTTCAATCTATTTTTTCCCATATAGGCTCTCATATACCATTGCTTAGAGTTTCTTAAATTTAAAACTAATTTACTGCCATCTTCTCTGTTACTTTTATCACAGATATGTCAGGCTTTATTTTTTATGTTTACTAATTTTACTATTCTTTTTGAATTTAATCATCAATTTAATTTTCTAATTTTTATATATTCTCAATTTAAATATCATTTCTTATATTCTCATCTTATTATTCTATTTCAATCTATATATTCTATTAAGTTATTTGATCTTATTTTTAATATTCAATTTATTAAACATCTTCCACTTATTAATTAGATGATTCTTATATTTCTTCTTCATCTTCTTTATTTTAATTATCATCATCTTCTTATTTCATTTAATGTAATGGAAGCTTTAAAAGCATTTATCTATTCTATAATTATAGTTTATTCAATGTAACTAAATGTTCATTAATTTTATTGATTTCTATTTTTACTTCTTGTTTTTCATTTAATTATTAATGCATCACTCTTGAAAACTCTTTTATTGAAATATAATGAGTTTCAGCAAAAGCAACTAAATTTTCAACAAAAGCAATAAACTACACAATTGTTTTAGGATCTTCTATCTTTTCTTCTGTTTTCAACATAGCACCAAGTAATTATTATTTAGCCTTCAATATTCTATCTCTTTTAAATTCAAAATTAAAAGTTAATGTTTCATATTCTTATAATTTTTAATAAAAATAAGGTGTTGATATTGAATTTGAATATAACATTTCAAGGGCGCGAATGCTAGCTTACAAGTATTTACATTATGATTTCATGGTTATAATAGTCTAATCAATTTTTAATATCAAATCTTACATTAAATTTAGTTTAAGTTAACCACTTTAGTTGCAATTGTATATCAGACTTCAATCTTTTTAATAATTGAATTTCCATTTAATTATATATATATATATATATAAATAAAGTATGTGTAATAAAATCAAAATTGACAACATCCAGTACCACAACAATTTCTATTTTTTTCTATCATGCTTTTTTCCATATGTTCTTTGTTCAATTCATGTTATCTAGTTTTGAGATTTGTTTTTGCTTTACTCATGTTTCTTTATTAGGAAATATGGCTTTCTCTAAGACTGTCAATACTAACATCTAAGGACTATTTTCTAAGATTAGATAATCTATTTTTTGGAGCATTCTAAGAAAGACGTTTTGCTCCTTGATTTTACTCTGAATATCCAATTGAATTTTAAACACTTTTTTTGCTAGTAATCAAATTTTCGTTGACAGGATTGGACATGGACTTATCGAATATATTATATTAATTAATACTAATGGAGAATCGAAAGTACCAAAATATCCATCAGGTTTATGTAAAGGAATTTATATGCTTTGAACAGATCGGGCTTATTGTCTCTCTGTAGAAATAGTAGTAATTGGACTGCCCCTCTATAATTGTTCAATCCACAATCTTCTAAAAGAATATCGTTTTCTAAAAAAATCTCCTTATAAATAAACTACTTCATTAGCAATTTGATCATTGATTATGTCTAATATATGGCTTCATTTTCATCAAAATCCTACCATTCCCCTACTTCCCCTTCAGGAAGTCTAATGGGTACTCTTTATAAATTGCTTTCATAGAATTTCAAATATCCTAAGACTATTTCACCAAATTGTTGCATAGTAACTACTTCATAATAACGATATTTGATGTCTTAAATTAGAGATGGATCCTCATTTTTAAGGTGTAAATTATTTGATCGATTCAGTCTAATACTCAATCTACTCCTAGATTATAACCAAAGTGGATGTTCTTTGCCAACTGTATCTAAGACTGCCTACATATCAGTGGCAGCACCCATTACATAGATGAAATCCTTCCAAAGATCTTAGAAATTGATTTCCTACATATATTCTGTTTATTTCAAATAATATTAATAAGAATCTAAAGCTCTTTCAAACGTCAAAATATATTTTAAAAGAGAAGAAATTTAGATTACAAATAATGTTAAGAAATTACATTCTTTTTTTGTTATTTAAAATAATAGATGATTTATAATTGGTTTAAGTTGGAAGTGTTAAAAAATTACTTAAATTTGTGTAAATAAGAGTGTTATAAGAATTAATTATATAATATTTATACTAATTACATATAAAATAATGAAATAATCTGATTAATAAAAGACTCATGTTTCTAGATCAATGAGTTAACATTTACTGACAGAATAAGATATAAAGAAAATCTTTCCATATACTTAAAGTATTCATAATAGATATTTGGAATAAAATAGAATGGAAAGCATTAGAGATTAGTTAAATAATTAATAGTAACAATCAATCTCAATTCACATTAAAGATCTCATAGTCAAGTAATGATGTGATAATATTAAATTCTAAATAGAGACAAATTGAAGCCTCGATTATTATAGCCATTAACAATGTTAGATGAAAGTTGTAATAGAGGAGTTAGAAGAATGAAGAAACTATTATATCATGATTCATAGAATGTTAATTTACATAATATCAATTAAAGAAGAGAAATGGTTTAATTGGCATAATGGTTAGATATGATGGTAGAATAGGTTCATTCATAAAAATTAACAGATTATTAAGAATATTATAATAAATTAGAAATAGTCTTCCAAGGTTCTGTTTTAGAATTAGAAAGATAGATATCTATAGTTGGATTTGAGTTTGGATAATTTTTAAAGAAATTATGGGAAGCTTTTACAGAAGAAGTCTAAAAGATAATATTAGGATTATAATAAAGAAATGAATAAATAGAATAGAAATGTTTAGAAGATATTAACTAATTACATAAGAATTATTAAGATGCTATTGAAAAATAAGCAGAATCAATGAGAATGATGAAAGAAGAAGCATTAGCAGTTTAAAATTCAATTATAAAAATGAAAAAAGAAAATGTATATTTAAGAAAGAAAGATAAAAGAAGAGAAGAATAATTACATGATATTATGAGTGATTTTTGGGAATAAAGTTTACAATTAATAGAATATTAAGGAATTGATAAATTTCATAAATAAGCTGAAACTGCTGAAGAGATGGATCTTGTTTTATAATAGAAAGATATGTTTGAATTTTTTAAATAAAAGTTTGAAGTACATAAAAAAGAAATTGAAAATTAATATAAGTATAAATTATAATATGATTATAGAATTCTTACTTTATAGGATGAATATTATGATGGATCAACTCATTTAATTATTACTGAATCATCTGTTGATACAAGTGATTTAATTAAAACAAAAGTATAAAGTGAAGATACATCAGAATATTTTGTTTATGTAAGTTCTTCAACTTAGACACCTAAATAAGCAAAGAAAATAGATGAAGAAATATAAGTTTAACCATCTTAAGGAAATTAAGAATCATAAGTTAATTCAACATAATTAAGAAAAGAGAGAGTGCCTAGAAATTAAACAGAATCAAAATTATTTAGAAGAGCAAGATTTCCTTTATCTGAAATTATATAAGAATATAGTTCTCTTTATTTTCCTGAATAAGAATTAAGTAGTAATGATCCATAATTTATTGTTATTATGGCTGATTAAATTACTTAATTAAAGGATAGAATTGAGGATTTATTAACTGTATTAAATTTGAGAGGTGATAATTCTAGTGAAGATATTTAAGCAATCAAATAATATTTACTTTAAAATTATGGCAATTTTAATTATTATTTTAATGTAGATTTTTTATATTATATTTTAGTAATGTTGGAATGTTTTATAAACTTAAATTTCTGTTGTTATGGATGCTAAAATAGACAAAGAAGAAATGGAACTTGAAATGAAAGAAATTGAAAATAAATTTAATGAAAATGTTGCTTTATTTAAAAAATATCATAATAGAACTAAAGAAAAAGAAACTATTGTAAAATTATATAATAAATTAAGTCTAAATTTTATGAAGACTCTTTAATCAAGGTTATTAGATATGCTCCATAATTTTTAATTAATTAAATTAAAGAATAAGCTAATGCATATGGAGTATTGGAAAATGTAGAATTTAAGGAATTTAAAAGAAGATAAGGTACTAATATTGATCCTAAATAATCACAATAATTATCTAATAAAGATTTAGATTCACCAACTAGATCTCCTAATAAAACTTTAACAAATATCAATATTTCTAAACCATTAATGAAAATTTAGAAAATACCCAGTCAAATTGAAATATCTAGCAAAGAAGATGATGATATTTACAAAAGTGATTCTTCCAAAGAAGGCTCAGGAAATGAGAGTGATGTTTCTTTTAGTTAAATTAAATTGGATTTCAAATAAAGCAAACCAAAATTAACAATAGAAAAAAAATTAAGAATATCAACTTGTCCAGTAAAATCTGCCTCATATGCTACAAATTTATTAAAATAAAGTAATATCAATATATTTATATTTAGTGATATCTAAATTCAATATTAATTAGAGAACTGGATTATACCAATTAAGTACTATACTCTAAAATTATAATGAATTAATTATGAAAATTCCTAATACTATTTAAAATACTCCCCTTCATGTTCACATGTATGAGAATATTGTTGCACATTATGGTTAATCATAATTTAGTGATGCAAATAGATACAAAAGAACAATTAGAAGTTTCTTATTTTTTGAAACAAAAAGTAGTACTTGTTAATTAGTTGTTAAATTTTTAAAAGCTGAATATGATATACAAGATCTCAATTTATATCTCTAAATAGTTTAATCTTTATAAGAATATCCAAATGTATCATATTCAAAATTCATTGATACCTTACTCAAATGGTTTTTTGATAATAAGTACTCTTAAAATGAAATTGATAATATTATATATGATATTTCAACATCAGAAGTTGCTTATATGTAGAGTTAATAAGGACCATGTGATTATGACATCTTAATGTTCTAATTTTTAGAGATATTTTAAAAATACAAAAATCGTACTTCCGTTAAGTATAAACATCTCTATACTGCTGTCGATCTAGTAAATAAGGGAAGTATTGACTTTTATTAATGGAATTTTTTATATGAAGTATTATGTTGCATAAATTACTCATTTTCTATAAGACTATTTTATTAAGAAGCAGATTATTGTGGGGATAGTGGAAAGATGATGTCAAAATAAAGATTTACATTAGTTTGTGATGAATTAAAGATATTTTAAGAAGATGATTAAATTAAGTTATTAGATAGAGAGACTTATTTTACAATTAGAGAGAAGATTAATACTTAATGGATGAGAGAAAAGATAGTGATGAAAATGTCATTTATTAAAGCAAACAAAGTAATAATTCTATTTAAATTAATAGTATAATAAATTTATAAAGAGTATTTTTGCAGCAATTGATAGTTTTGTTTAAAATCCAAAGAATTGTTAATTTGAAGCAGAGACTATTTGTTACATGTATAAATTATTATAAAAAACATGGAAACCATCCTTTTTAGAATCGTAATTAAATATAGGCATACCAGTAGAAATTTCGTTAATAAATAGTACATATAGGAAATTGGAACTCTAAATTCTCAACAAAGATTGATATTTTATATAATAATTATCTCATAGAAATAAAATTCCTATTTATTAATAAATGCATAAAATAGATCAAATTTCTTAATAAAGGAATTTAATAATATCTTAATAATTTTATCTGGCTTTATGTCTTTGCATTTTCATTGTTTCAGTTAATATTCCAACTTAAATAAATGGTCTTGGTTCTAAATAAACATTTTTGATTTACTCAAAACCATTTAGATTATCTTATTTTCCCTAAAATTAAAAATAATATTTACTTATTCATTCACTAATTTTAAGACATGAGCTCTCATAGTTTTATCTTAACATAATTATTAATGATCTCCTTAGATATTTAATTCAGTTGCCCATTACTTCAAAAATGTCTATTCAGGTACAATAACTCCTACACAATAATTAGATAGAGAATCACCAAAAACAACTATTTCAGAAATACCTTTAACTCTTAAATAACAATTTTCTATTTTTTCTGGTGAAACATATTCACCTTGAGATAATTTAAATAGATTCTTTTTTCTATCAATTAATTTAAGTGCTCCATCAACTATTTCTCCAATATCACCTGTATGAACCCAACCTTCTTCATCAATAGTTTCTTTAGTTGATTAAACATTATTGAAATAACTCTTAATAACACTTGGCCCTCTTAAACAAACTTCTCCTCTTATTTTTTTTTGTCCATCAACTACTTAATCAGTTAAATAATCCATCTCTGGAACACTGACTAATTTAAATTCCTAAGAAATAGTTGGTCCACCAATATGACCACATACAGGATCATTAAAATCAGTTAAAAATGATGCAGCAGTTGTTTCTGTTTATCCATAACCTTCAATAATTTAACAACAAAATGTCATTTTTAAATATTCCAAAATCTTTGGTGATATTGGAGCAGCTCCAGTAATCATAATTCTCTATCTACCACCTAGAATAGCTCTAGTCTTAACAAATGCTTCATCCAATTAATCATGTGTTGTTTTACCTGTAGCTCTAAAATATTTTATTTTTGCAGCAAGAGCAAGTTCAAATTTTTATTAGATCTCAGGAGGGAAAGAATTTAATTAAGCTTGAATTCCTTCATAAAATCTGTTGAAAATTCTAGGTACTCCACAAAAGTATGTTGGTTTACATCTTTGAATGTCTTTAGCTATATTTTATATGTTTCCACTATAATAATTAAGTTCTGCTCCTCCAGATAAAGCTGCCAAATGAACTACTCTCTCAAAAGTATGTGGTAATGGTAAATAAGATAAATAGACATCATCTTATGTAAGAGCAAACTTATCTTAGTGTTCGAAAAGAGCAATCATTGAAGTAAAATTAAGATGAGACTATATGGCTGCCTTTGGTTCTCCAGTTGTTCCACTAGTGAATACTAAAGTTAATGGATGTTATGGTTGTAAATTTGGATAAGGTTATATTTTTCCGTTTGATCTTTTAATATAGTCATCCCAAGTGATTACTTCTTTCTTTTATTCTGCCAAAGTATTTAAGATGTTAGGATCTTAAGCACCAATTGTTACTATAGTTTTTAAGTAAGGTAAATTTGATTTGGCCAAAAATCCTATTGTACTTGGTTAAACAAAACACACACTATATAAAAATAATATATATATATTTACCTCACTTAAGTAATATTCATAGAATAAGTTATGCTATCCACTCCAAGAGTATCATAAAATGGACAAGATGTAAATCCATATAATATACAAGCTACATCTATTAAAGTCCACTCTCTTCTATTAGATAAATAAATTCCAACAGGTTTAATCACATTGTTTTATTAATCTTTTACTTCTTTTATTGAATCTTATTAACAAAGGGAAGAACCAAGAGAAGTTGCAATTTCTTAAATTTCCTAATTCATAGATTCATAAAATACCTTATATGTAATGTGATCGTATTGTTAGGTTTCTTCATTGAAAGTACCCAATGTCTTCTTATCTGAAAACTTTTCAAATTAGATGAGTAGTTACTGTTGCATATTCACTTTTCTATTGTCTAATGGAGGCAAAAATCCATCCTAATTGTAATTGTTATAGTTTACTTTTGCCATAGGATGTCTGTATATTGGAGTTTCATCAGGCTTTGGTTCTGTAATTGGACAAAGATATTCTCTTTTTGCTTACATATCTAATTTATTAATGATTTTATATTTATTCAATCATCCATTTAACACGTAAAAATTAAGATATGAAACAAATTACACATTATATTATTTGTTAATATATTATTTTTTATATTATTATTATTATTTATATTAAATATATTTATGAGTAAATAGAAGTAAACTGATAATAAAACAAATGAATAAATTATTAGTGATTTGCGATCTCTTTTTGACTTCACTAGCAATAGACATAAATAAGATAAAGATTTCTTGAAAAAATTTACACCAATCATTAAAAAAGAAAAACTTATTGATAAAAAAAATGTAGTGAATGAATTACTCAATCTGTTTAAATTGGCTTCCAATTCTAAAAATCTTTATTTTAATACTATTATTGATTGCTTATTGCTTTTATAAGCAAAAGATATCAATATAAATCTTGTATTGGCAGAAGCAATTAAAGGTCCTTGTTAAATAGATAAAAAGTCAAAAGAAAATTAAGATAATGAAGAAATCAAACTCTTTTGTTTTCAAAAATTAGAAATCTAACATGCAGAAACCTAACTCAACTTGTCTAAAGTATTGGTATTTATGGAAAGAGTTTTAAAGTAAATTGCAACAAAAACTAAAGATGAAACCAAAAAAATATTTTAATTCTTGACTTCAATTTAAGATATCTTAAGTCAATAATTATAATTATAGAGCTTAATTTGTATATTAATACTTAAAATTGTATTAACTTTAATGAAGTAGTCAGTACTATAGAAAACAGACATGAAAGTCTTATATAATTTAATTGATGAATAAAATATTCACTTAGTTTTTAAAAATATCCTAACAATTGCAAAAACAACTTGTATATATATTTTATTTCATAATTTTAGATGTTCATAAATATTATCATTATATATTTAAAAGTTGTTTCATGTTATTATGCGAAGTTTGTACTAAAAATAAAATGGCAGTATACTTTTAAACATTTCTTTGTAGTCCAATGAGTTAAACTCATTTAAAAACTATATTTAATATAATCAAAGAATTTAATTATTTATTCTACTAAGATGTCAAAGATTTAGTAATTATTTTTAATACTATTAATAAGCCATATTTATTTGAAAAACCAAGATTTCTAATAGATTATCTCCCAACAAATTTTTTATTAGGATTACTCAATAGAAATCCAGGAAATTGGATGTATGTCTAAAATTTCATATAAAATCATATTCAAATTGATGATAAATATTTAAATTTTACTATTGCCAATTTAGCATAAAGACAATCTAAAATAGTAGATTTTGGTTATATCTTTTAATCAAATAAATTGTATATTATACATAATATTATTAATAGAAAAAAGAAAAATATTAATCAAATAGATCAATTATTAATTGAATCAATTCAATAGTAATAAGATGTTGGGGATTATAACACTTATATTTATTGTTAATTGCATTTACTATTATATTTAAATTCTTTTGATTTAACTAGCAATTACTTCAATAAAACATAAATATCTTGTGATTCAAGATTCTTTAAAAGATTATTCTTGTTAAAATTAGAAGATAAAATGTAACCATCTTATAACTCATATTTAGCTATAAATATTAAGAAATTACAAAATTATCAAAACCTAGATATGGAACTAATTAATACTTTACTTTTTAAATCAACAAATAATTAAAATAATTAAAGTATCCAATTGCCTAAAGTTAAATTAAAAATATCTATTAAGACATTAAATAAATGCTTAATATTAATTATTATTTCTAATTTCCATTCATTTCAAAATTTTCTTAATATATTAAAGTTCTTTTTAAAGATTTAACTCAATAGTTTTTAAATAATACTTTATTTCCATTTGATTATCAATAATACTTTGGTTTAAGTAATATTTTCTTAATAAAATAGTTATGATATTAAGTTCATATTCAAAATAAGCATTCTAAGCCTTTATATTCTCAATTTTTAATTCATTATTGTTAATGTAGAAGCCACATGTAGTCCATTAAGAATTAACACAATTGTAATTGTCTGCATTAGAAGAAGTGGGAGTAATGTTCAATAATTTGAATATTGAAGATTCCATATTTTAATAAATGATAATTGCAGCAATTCATTTCTTTACTACTTTTGAAATAAAAAAGAATTAAAAATTAAATTAATTCACTTAAATTCTAGAGAGATTAAAAACCTATTTAAGATTGAATTGGAGAAATGAATAAGGTGTATTAAAATAATACAAATAACTTATGTTAATGGCAGTTGATAGATTCTTGATGATGAATGGATTAGGGTAATTATATAACAATAAATAGAGCATAATCTCTTAAAAATAATCAAAGTAAATTTTTAAGATTCTTCAATACTAATTTAGTGAATAATGTTGATTTTATAGATGTCTTGATTAAGATAACTGGACATATTAAGATTTAAGAAGTGTCAAAATATTTAGAATATTTAGGAGAATGTTATTTGGGCAGTCTTGCAATTCATTAGTAAAATAGAAGTCTGAAATTTTAATTGTGTACTTAAGTATCAAATAAGATTATATTAGATATTGTATCATCATAGATAGAATGCTTTGATTTATTTAGAAAAAAATATGAAGGAACCAAATTAACTTTATGAATTACTATATTATTTTTAAAGAGAAAAAAGACTAAAGAAAGATTAACCGAATGTAGAATCAAATGGAAGATATTAATGTAGAAAGAAATTAGTCTATTTGTTCATGAAAGAATCGTAGTTTACAAAGATGCATTATAATTGTTTATTGAAATTATTAAAATGAAAAAAAAAATAAAAACATATATGTAGGATCTGCTACTAAACAAACAATCATAAAGCAATTTAAACCATGAAATTGCAAAAGATCTTTTAATTAGATTACAAAATATCTATTATAAATAAATTAATAATTTTAATCAAGGAAGGTCTATAATATTATTATAATGAAATGATAAAATATCTCCTTTTGAATTCAGTTAAAAATAGAGTAATAATTAAGATTAAAACTTATATTTGAAATACTGAAATTATTATATGTTTATGTCATAATATATGCAAGTTAATGAAAATGATAAATATGTTAAAATTAGTAAATAGAATTCCTTTAGGTATAATTTTAATTATACTTTAATTTGATAAGATTTGATATAGTAAAAAGATTGAGCTGAAAATTTGGATAGATTATAATTCATGAGAAAAGTAATAATTTATAATAATAACTAATAATTAATGAGTAAGATAAATAGTGAATTGGTTATTAAATTTGAGAAAATATTAAACAAATAATATCAATTCAATATAAAGGAACCAACAGTTTTGTAATTATTTAATTCAATATCTTCATCTAAAGACTTTTGATTCCCTTGTATCATTTCATCTTTGACATCTTCTATTTAAGTAACACTTGTCTATTTTTCATTTTATCCCTTGATTTCTGGTTCTTGATTTAATTATTTAGATGAAGAGTAAAAATATATATGATTACCTATTTCATCTAATTTATCTATTTTTTCTTTATGTTCTTCAACTCTTAAAATAGTACTTGCACAATAGGGTTCTTTAGTAAGTACCATATTTTAATCAATCTATTCAACTCCTATTAATTATTCTGATGTTGATAAATTCTATAATTTATCTGGATTTAATGAAAAACAAAATTGGTTTTAATTTTATTCTTAATTATCTGGATGTAACCAAGGATGTAAAATAAATTCTAATAATTAATATTATTACAAACCTGTTGATGATAATCTTTTTTCTGGTTCTTTTCTTAATAATCTCTTTAATAAATCTTACTATAATAAGTCTAAAGATTCAAATTATACAGTGTTCTCTACATTATAATTAGGATCACATATCAATTCAATTGTATCTATTATTTGATCATTTTAAAATGGCAATTATTAACAAAATAATTAATACACAATAACACCAATAGACCATATATCGACTAAATAAGTATTTACCCTTACCTTTTTAATTATATCCTCCTCCTGCAAAGATTTCAGGTGCCTAATAAAATAATGAGCCAGTTCTTGTCCACATTTCTATATTCTATGTAGAATTTCTGGTTTTAGTTATAAATTTTTTTGAGACTCCAAAATCTATTATTTTAATTTTTGCATCATCATCTGTTAGTTACACCAAGATATTATCTGGTTTGAGATCTCTATGACAAACACATTTGTTATGAATTTTATCTATAGCTTTAGCAAGTTCTAAAATAAGTAATTGTTGCTATCTGATAGTTAATTATTTTTTTTATTAGAGGAGTTTATCTAGAGAAGGATATGGACATAATTCCATAACAAGATGTATTTCTTCTTTAGTGACATTAATAAATAAATCAATAGCTTTGATTACACATTGGAGATCATTAAGTTGTCTATTGATTTTAAAGGTTTTTTTAATTGTACTAATAATTTCAGGATCACCAGAACGAAATACTTTTACTGCATATTGTATTGCATTTCCTTCTAATTTGTTATAACATATTTTAACAATCCCATGTGCTCCCTAACCTATTATACTTAATTCCATTACCAAGATTCTTATTCTTGTAACAATAAATCTCATCAAAATTTTTATATAATGTTATTGATGGTAATTCATTTATTTGTATATTCTCATTAGATTGAAATTAATGTTTTTTACCTATAAATAAAGATTATTTTAGGGTTTATCTAATTTAATTTGCATACATGTTTCTCATTGGTTATAAATAATTTAAATAGCGATTAATTAAAATATTACAATTTGTAAAAGAGAGAAATTATAAATTTTGAATATATCATTTTGTGGTCTTCATTAATTGATTTGAATTATTTAATTTTCTTATTATTTATTGAATTATTATGTCTATCTTAATTTATCTAAAGCAGTAACAATTTTTGTTTCAATTGTTTAATTTATCTCTTCATCAATCTAATTAAGTTTTGTAATTATATCTTTCATTTTCTCTTCTGAAAATTGAGGTTCCTCTTCATCAGATACTTCATCTGTTGATCTATTTTCAAATTAAAAGTCTTGCCATTCATTATTATTAAATGTTTTATCATTATTTTCAAGCTGCTATTCAATTTATTCAACTTGCTCAATAATGTTAGATGGAAGATTAGTAAAATCAAGTCCTTTTGTATAAGGGACTGTATCTAATTTCAATTACTTTAAACGAGAGTGATAGACATTACATGAAATTTGATTCAATATTTTAGTATTGTTTAGATATCTACAATATTTAACCCAAATGCATACTTTATAGCATCAATTGCAGAATTTACCTCATCATATTCAATAAAGACTTTAGTTAATAATTAACCTCTCTCAAATATTAATATCTATAATATCATTAAATAGCATACTTTTGATATTGAACCATGTTTAGAGAATATCTTAAGCAATGATTAGTTATTGATTTAAATATTATTTTGAGTAGTCTTGAGACAAACTAAAGCAACTCTTGTTGGTGTTGGATCTCTCTTTTTTTTCCTTTAAGACATTATATAATAAATTAATTAATGTTTTTCTCACTCTCTTCAATACGAAAGCCTAAACAAGAATTCAATTTATTACATTTAGAAACTCAAGAATACTACTTTCTATCCCTTAAAGTTTCACTTCATAATAATAATGAGTAATTAATTTCATATAAGAATAGAATTCGTGGTAAATTACATATCTGTTCCCGTTCTTTAGTATTTCAACCAAACTAACCAAAATTACCCATGATTAAGATGAAATACTCAAATAACCTTATAATGAAGATTTTGCGTAATATTGATACAAAAACTATGAATTAAATCATGTCAATTAAATGGACTCCTTCATTATTAATGGAAGATATTGACTCATTAGATATTAATTAATTGTATTAACATTTCAAAAGAAATAAAAATAATGAATTATTAGATCGACTCTACAAAATTTAATCTAGAACTGCCAATTAACAATATACTATTATGTTTATTAGAGTAGATAAACTATTTGTTATTAATAGAAATCCTATTAGTCCCTACATTACTGAGACTGTAAACTAATATCATTATTATCTAGTGTGATGAGAATATTGTCTTTTCAATTTCATAATCAAATTCAAAATAAAATATTGTCAGATTTCTCAAACTTTATTAAGGACTTACTTAAGCAGAAGATGAAAACTCATTTATTAATACAATTATCAATACAACATTAAATGAAGCAATGAATGAACATAGAGCTTAATCATCTTAATAAGGACTTAAAATTGAACTTGCAGTTAAATGTAAATTAATTAAACCTGAAGGAATTATATATGGATTATTTTCTATTTAAAGAGATGAAGGAATTAAATATATTCCATTAATCAATTCACCAAAAGGAAAAATATTAATGTGGTAATTGACTGATATTAAATTCTTCTTAAAATATACTTACATGTTTAAATAAATAGGTTTAGAAATATGGTTCTTTAATAAAAAAAGAAGTGTTTTACTTGTTTTTGAAGATATATAATAATTAGAAACAGTCTATAAATATTTAATAAGAAAAACTACTAAAAATTAAATAAGTTCAATAACAATTGAAAAATTGACTGAACTTTGGGTAAATGGTAATTTAAGCAATTTTGATTATTTAATGTCTTTAAATACTTTTTCTAGTAGAAGCTTTTGTGATCTATCTGCTTATCCTGTATTTCCTTGGGTTATTTCAGAATATAATGATAAAACATTTGATTTATCATCTCCAGAATTTTTCAGAGATTTATCTCGTCCTGTTGGTGCTCTAAATAAACATAGATTATAAAAATATAAATAAGCCTATTAAGATTAATTGAAAAACTAAAAAAACAATAATAATAATGATATGATACCTTATATATATCCAACTCATTATTCTAGTCCTGGAACTGTTGTTTATTATTTAATAAGAAAAATACCTGAATTTGTAATTAAATTATAAAATGGTGTATTTGGACCAACAGATCGTATTTTTAGAGGTATTGATAGTACTTGGTATACAACATTAAATTTACATGCAGATTCTAAAGAATTAATTCCAGAATTTTATTCACTAGATCCAGATTTCTTGATCAATTGTGATAAATTAGAATTAGGAATGACTTAAGAAGGAGAAATAATAGATGATGCTATTATACCACCTTGGGCTAATTCAATGACTGATTTCTTATTAAAAATGAGAATGGCTTTAGAAAGTGATTATGTAAGTTCTTAACTACCTAAATGGATAGATTTAATATTTGGTTGCAAAACTAGAGGAGATGAAGCTGTTAAGTAAGATAATTTATTTTATCCTTATACTTATGCTGAAAATGTTAACTGGAATTAATGTAGAACATCTATAGAAAAATAAGCTTTGGAAACCTAGGTAGCAGAATTTGGATAGGTACCAATTTAATTATTTAATTCAAATCATCCAAATAGAAAACTCAAAATATATTCTACATTAAGATAATAATAATAATAATAGTTAAATTCATCAAGTTAAAGAAATCTATAAATAAATGATATATAATAAGATTCTTAGAATAAAGATTATGTTACATGTTTGTAAAATTAAGTATCATCTTTATAATGGGAAAATGAAAAACTGAAATTTAATTTAGATACAATTAAACAAGAGTTATAATTTTAAAAAATTGAAACATTCAATTCATAATATGATTAAGTATATATAATTAATTCTATCTTATTTAGGAGGAAATTGATAAAAAAGGATAAGATTTGATGAGTGATGATAGTTTATATCAACAAATAAAAATATGATCTTATGATTTTAAAATATTTAACTATAATATTATAATATTTTCTAGTTATATTATTTTTTCTGATAAAATTTCATAATCAATGTTTCCAATCGATCTTGCCAAACTAGCCACCTTATAGTCTAAGGTACAAAATAAACTCATACTGTTTATTTATATAGACCTAACTTATAATTATTCTTATTTTCCTAATATTTATGTTAGAGATTAGAATCGGACTTCAAGGTACTAGAGAGGATAGGAAAGGGTGGATTCTCTGAGGTTTATAAAGTGATCAACCTATTGGATAAAAATACTTATGCTTTAAAAAAAGTATAGTGTGTTTTATATATTATTTTAGATAGAACTCAAATCTAAAGATATTAAAGATAGTCTTGAGAAAAATATTGAAAGAGCATAAAGAGGTAAATTAATTTGATCAAAAAGTTCTTTAGAAGCCAAATACTTAGCTCGTCTATCTCATCCAAAAATTATTAGATATTTCAATTCATGGGTTGAAGTTATTCAAAATAAATCAGAATAAAAAACAATGAGAAAATAAGAGTAAGATTAAAATGATTTTGTTATTGAACGAAATAATTTTAGTTTTTGTGATTCATAATAAAATTCAAAGAATGATCTTGAAAATTTAATTATGTTTAAAGATACTCAAAATGAATAAATAAGTTATTCAGAATAAGAAAATGAAATATAATCAATATCTAGAGTTAATAGAAAGAAAAAAAGTCACAAAATTCAAAATAAGAAATCAACTAGTCAAGATGAAAAAAAATTAGAATTTGATAAAATCATATTCTATATATAAACAGAATTTTGTTAATAAACACTTGAAAACTATTTGTAATAAAGAAATAATGAATTAATGAAATTTAAAAAATAGAATATACAAAAATATTAAATTTAACTATAAGAATATGAAAAAGAGGCTAAACTTATATTAGAATAAATTATTAAAGGATTAGACTATTTACATAATGAATGTTAATTAGTTCATCGTGATTTAAAACCAGGAAATATATTTATGAATAGTCCATAAGATGTTAAAATAGGTGATTTTGGTTTAGTGACTAAATTAAAATAATATTATGATTTTGATGATTTGGATAATGATAATGATATTTGCACTAAAATGTATGCTGCTCCAGAATAAATCATTTAAAATATAAATAAAACATTTTATGATTAAAAAAGTGATATTTATGCTTTAGGATTAATAATTTTGTTATTATTTCATCCTATATCTACCTCTATGGAAATGATTAAAGTAATTAATGATGCCAGAAAAGGCATTTTGCCATCTATTCTTAGAGATAGACATATTAAAATAAGTGAAATAATAATTGAATGTCTAAATTATGATCCTAAACAAAGACCAAATATTAATGAGATTACATTTTAAGATTAATCAAATTCATTGTCTTCATCAAAGAAGAGCAGCAATGAATTTAATAGTGATACAACTGATTATTTTATTAAAAATATTGGTAGTTGTTAAGTTTAATTTGAGGATGATGATATTTAAGAGAAGTAATAGTTTATAATATTATAATTTAGATATTTGATTTATAATAGTAGATAAATTTAGATTTTCAAAAATTAAAAATGTAAAAAAGCTTAAATGATTTATAATCTTAATGAATGCAATATATCTTATATTGATAATAAGATTATAATTTAACATAGTTAATTAGAAAACTTTTCATTTACAACTACACATAATTATTTATAAGATATTTATGATTAATTATGTGAACTCACTTAATCAATAAATTGATTATTATAAATATATTTATATTTATAAATTATTTTATAAATATAAATCATTCATCCTTATTTAAAATTAGTTTTAAACATTTAGTAAACGAATTCATTTCATTTATGTAGTTATTTTTTGCAAGTTCCAACTTTTATAGTCTTTCTTGAAGAAAATGATAATTTTATTGATATTATTGACATGATTCAGTCTCTTACATTAATCTATGTTCAAGTAATTATTTTTATCGTTTCAAAATTTGTAATTAATCTTAATTATTTTATTTAATGACAGCAACATTCATTTATTATTCAACATCACTATTTTAACTTCTAGAATTAATTTGATCTGATGAATTATTATGAGAATTTCTATTTGCAAATGTAAAAGGATTTACATCTATCTTATTTAAATCAATCTCAGGTGGTTTAAGTAAAGGGATAGGCTTCCTAATAAATCTAAATCAATTATAACTTTATTATTGTTGAAGTTATGGATTTTGCTCTAGTTTTGTTTGTAACAACTTATTACTTTCCTTTAGATATTTCCAATATAGATAGTGTTGACTTTTTTCTTATATTGGAATAGCTTTTCGAATTATTTTTAATCATTAACAGAAAATATAATGAATTACCAGACCAGAGAAATTTTTAATAATTAATATATTATAAGTTTTAAGAAATAAGACAATTAAAGTTTTAATAATTTATAAATATATGATGATAAATCAAATTACCAATATTTCTTGTATTTTAAATCAAATCAAAGTAATTCTTATATATTAAATTAATATGATAAGAAATAGGTTGATTATCAATTAAGAATGAAAAAGGGAGAATAAAATTGCTTAATTTTAAGCAATAGAATTGAATTATTTAATTTTTAATATATTAATTATGAATTAAGAAAATAGTAACTCTTATGTAGTTGAAAAGTAATCCCTAGTTTTAGCATAAATCAATCAGGTAGAGACATAATTATATTTATTAGATAAAATTACTAAAAAATAGCTTACCATCAATTAAAAAAAAAAATTTAGGTTATTTTTCAAATTATATGAAGATTGAGGAAAAAGATGACTCTTTTATTTTTATTTTTGAAGATATTACAGAATTACAATTTTGTAATAATTTTTAAGATCTATTTGGTGTAATCAATGAAAGGTTTAATGAAATTATACCTTATATAATTATGAGAATATTAAAATTGGAAATAACTCTCAATAAATTTGGGTATGAAATTAATTCTATTAAAGAATTCATCTTCCAATGCTTAATAATACTCACTTTATTGACACTCCAGAACCTTCTCAATGGATTGTAAATGATCAGTAAAATTAAATGAATAACATATAAACAAAAAGGATTTACCTTTCTAAATTTGGAACAGATGAATTAAAGTAGGATAATCAAGAATTAATCAACAATAAAAATATACCTAATGAGATTATTGATGAGATAATTAAAGGGAATGCAAAATAAATTAAGTTTAATGAAAAAATGACAGTTTTTGCCTTAGGTTGTATTATATATGAAATATACACCAGAAATTCAATCTTTTAAATTTAGAATTAATCATAATTATAGGAAAGATATAATATAATTGAGGAAAATGATACTCTTGATATAGAAATAAAATAATTAGTAGGAAATTGTATAAAGGAAACTCCACATGAAAGACCAACTTTAATATAATTAAGGCAGGAATACTTTACATTACTTTTGAAAGAGAAGATTTTAGGTTTAGAAGGATTTTTAATTTACAAAATAGGTAAATATTTGATAGCTCCTAATGAATTAATTACTGGAAGACTTTATATAATGGAATTCTTTGCAAAAATAAAGTTCATTAAATTGTTTTTTTAAAAGAATTCAAGTAAGGATGCTGCAATTAAATCAGATACTATAATTTTATTATAAATATACTAGGAATTAGATAAATTAAATCTTGATGTAAATTAAGAGTTAATATTATGGGATGATGAGAATACAAAAGATGAAATAAATCAATTTAAGAAGTATTATCTAAAGACTTATTTATCAATTTTAGAAAATTATAAAGATAAAATAATTAAATAATAAAAAGATTAGACAATTCCTTAATTACCAAATAAAAATTATGATGTTTTATATAACAATAAAATTAGAGAAATATTAGACTAACTTAAAAAATAGAATGTCAAATCTTCTTAACTTAATTGTTTATAACATTTAAATAAAATATTTAAATTTAGACATTTATTAGAATATTTCAAGCCAATTTAAGAGAAATTAATAGAAAAAAAAAAGCCCTATCGTAGATATGATAAAATATTAGAAATTGTATTTAATAATGAAAATGATCAAATTTTAGATTTAGACAGAATATCAAAAATAAAATAGAATATTTGATAAAGAATAATACATTAAAAATTTATTTATATCTATAAAATTATTCTAATAATCTTTATTATAATGTATAAAACCTATACCATTATTCTCAATTATAGTAATAAAGTTTTTAATCTATTTAATTAGCTCCAGCTGGATATATTTTTTATATCCTTATTTTTTATAAAATATTGGTAATGATATTTGGTTAATTTTCATTCTGAATAGTTTTATAATTTTTAAATAAATTTCTTGAATTAAAGGTAGTATTACCAAGTCAAAATAATGTTTGGGATTATAAAATTAAATAGATTAAGTTATGCAATATTTTGAAGAATAAATATTAAAATATGAATTAGATAGATATATATGAAGAGAATAGTTGATGATAGTGAGAATGAATGAAGTGTATATATTAATATTAAGTTTATTTAATATAAATTTGTTTTATAATGCAACGCTAATATATGTTACCAACACCAAGAGAAACTAATCAACAAATGAACAGAGTAGGGGAGTAATCCATTAAAGGAAATGAGTTTTAAATTAAGAAAAGTTAGAAGACTAAAGATTATAATTTAGAAGCCATGTATAAATATTATTAAACAACAACAAAGATAACCAATTTATCAAAATTCATAAGAAAGTTTATCAAATTGCAATAGTAATAAATCTAGTTCTAAGAATTCTATTGGATTTGATTAATAACCTAGTTATATGGAAGAATAATAATGGAAATCTTCTCACTATCATACTAATACTGCACCTGTCCATTTGTATTAAAATATTGGTGAGAATGATGCAGCATTTTTAATAAAAGATTAAGATACAGGTAGTTAATTATTTATAATATAGGAATTGTTTATGATATTAGAAATACAGAAAAGATTCCTGTGAATAGAGAATACATGACAAAATTAAAAAAAAGACATAAATCAGCATGGTAAGGTTGGTGGTAATAGAAAAAAGAGAATAATTAATGCTTATTAAATTATGTTAAATCAAATAATATAAAAGAAGTAGAGAAACTTTTAGAAATTACATCAAAGGATTTGAAACCTGAAATAAATATAAGAGATGAAAATGGTATTAAATATCATAATAATTTAAAGGATTGATTCCATTACATTATAGTTGTATGAATCAGAATTATGAATTAGCATTATTACTTTTAAAAAATGAAGCTGATTGTGATTTAATAAATTCATAAGGATAAACTGCATTAAGTATTTGTGCTTAAAAAGGTTGTGAATATATTTTGTCATTATTGTTAACTATAGGTGCTGATATTAATCATATGGACAATCTTTAAAATACTCCATTACATTATGCTTGTTATTTTTGTAAAACTATTGATTTTATCATAGAACACAAGAGAGTTTGTGAAATCTTATTAGCTAGACCTTCAATAATGATAAATATTAGAAATCTAGATGGCAAAACACCTTATGATTTAGTCCAAAATTGTCCTGCTCTCAAAATACTTTTTGATAAACACTTGAAGGTAGTGAATCAACTTAATTAAGATGAAATAAGATTCATTTAACTTATGTTAAAGAGTTAGAATCTTTGAAGAAACTACTGAAAGAGTAATCACTTCCCCTAATAGTAAATAACATACAAATACTTATCAAATGTTAAGTCGTTGTTAATCTCCTTAAAAAGTTGAATATATGAATTCACATTCAAATAGATCAACAGCATACATTCATCCTGCATAAGATTATACTGAAGTAATTGGACCATCTTCAATTAGAATAATATTACAAATAGGTAAAGGCTCATTTGGGGATGTTTATTTGGTTGAAAAGAGAATAACTGGTAGACCTAATCAAGGACCAAAATTAGCTATGAAGGTATTACCTAAGAATAAATTTCTTGGATAAAATTTATTAAGATATGCATTAACTGAAAGAAATATATTATCTTATTTGAATCATCCATTTATTGTTAAATTAAGATATGCATTTTAAACTAATACTCATTTATGTTTATTAATGGACTTTTGTCCTGGTGGTGATCTATCTAAATTAATATAAAGACAATAAAGATTATCAGAATAATAAGCAAAATTATACTTTGCAGAAATATTAACTGCTTTAGAACACTTACATTAAAATGATATTATCTATAGAGATTTAAAACCTGAAAATGTTGTTATAGATTAATATGGACATGCAATGTTAACAGATTTTGGATTATCAAAAGAAGGAATACATGACAACTATGGAGCTAAAAGTTTTTGTGGTTCTATGGCATATTTAGCTCCAGAAATGCTTAAAAGAGTAGGGCATGGTAGAGCTGTTGATTGGTATCATATGGGTAATTCAATTATATTAAATATTAGGTATCTTATTATATGAAATGATTACTGGTCGACCACCTTATTTTTCAGCCAATAGAGATGAAATGATAAATAATATTGAACAAAATAACATTCAATTTCCAGAAACAATAACTAAAGAATGTAAATCTATGATATAATCTCTCTTGATTAAGAATCCTATGTAGAGATTAGGTGCTTCTTAAAGAGATGCTGATGAAATTAAAGATCATCCATTTTTAAAATAAATAAATTGGAAAGATTTATTAAATAGGTATACTCTTTATATATATAATAAAGAAAATATAAACCACCAAATCCAGTAATTAATGAAGATATACTTAATTAAAAATTTGATATTCCTTTTGATTTTATACTTTCTGCAGATAAATCTAGTGCAATTAATTATATAAATGGTTGGTCATTTGTTAACAATGATTTTGTACAGTTTTGATTTATTTATTTATTTTAATTAACTCAGTAATTAGTATATTGAAATAAATCATCTTTATTTTAGCTATCATTAGGTTAAAATGTCCAATGTTGACTTTACTATTACATTTCACAAACTTTCTGTTAGAATTCTTGTATCAAATCAACCTTTTATTGTAATTATTAAGATATTGTTTATAAATAGGATTGCATATCATATTATTTCTCATAAATTGTTATTTCTTTCATTTCCTAAAATTAATCAAAATTATAATATACTAATTTAGAAATCTCAATAATCTTATCTATTAAATTTTTATGTTCTTAAACAATGGAAGAATAATTGCTATATCCTTATCTCTATGATTTTTAAGGTATTGAATAATCAAATTCTTCTTCTAATTCTTAACTTTATTAAACAGCCTATTGATTTAATTATCGAAATCCTTGTTCTTATTAGGATTGATAAGGAGATTCACTGAATAAATCACTATAGGTATTAGTTTAATTAAATTGATGCTATTAAAATAGTTGATTATTTTATTAAGATGGATTTTAAGTTTTTAAGAATAAATTTGTCTAACTATTGTTGAAATGATCATAATCATTTTAGTAACTAGTTGCAGAGTTTATTCTTTAATGAGTAGGAAAATAATTAGATTAATTAAGTTATTAAGTGTTATTAAAATTTACATTAATTGATGGAATGGAAGATAAATTAAATTTATGGATAACAGAAGAAATATCACTCTTTCTATTATCTTTTTATTAATTAAAATTCTAATTATTATACATTTAAGTAGATTAGTGTAAAGGTTATAATGATTATCTTTTAATATTTGAAATTGGACTAAAACTTTTCACATTTTCTTAATCTTCTTCTTCATTGAACTATTTTCTAGTAATATTTTCTATTTATATTAAATACTATCATACTTGTCTGTCTAGCCAACATTAATTCTCTTTACATTAAATCTCCTTAACACAATCTATTTTCTGGTTTTTTTAACTCTTTAACTCTATCAGCATATCTTAATGTATTAAGAGTATGCTCACTGCTTTGCGAACTTGGAGAAATATTTCCAATCATAACTGTCTTGCAATTACCAGTCAAACTATCTTTTAATACCAAAGTTAATTTAGATCCTCTAAAAGGTGTATGATTTTTATTTAGATCTAAAGCTCTTATGCATTCTTTCAATGCTAATAATGACTTATTTATTTCAGCACCATCTATTCTAGTTTATTTATTTTAATCTTAAACATCAGCACCTCTTTCACTACCTGCCAAATCTATGAATGACATCTTTCCATGAATTGTTTTCCCTGATTTTAATATCACTTATAATATTGCATGAGATCTTGATGATTCAGAATTTGAACTATTTGATGCTAATATTTTTATTTTTATTATTTTTACCTGTAATTCTAACATTCTACCCTAATTAAATGAAATGCATTAATTATTATACTGAATTTATCTTTTTCTCCATTAAATTTATCATATTAACATTACCTTTTGCATCTTCCCTTATTTAAATTTAATTCCTTTAAGATAGTAAATCATATAATTTTCCACAATAAATCTCAAAAAATGACACATATACTTATAGATGTGTATATTCTTCCTAATTTTAATATTAATTTAATAATTTTACCATTTCAATTATTTAAAATATGTCTTAACCAGCCAATAAATACATTCCAGGTACTTATTTCTCCAAATCTCCAATCATTGTATATGTCTTGCCACTTCCTGTTTATCCATATGCAAAACATGTCACTTTTGCTCTTTGAAAAGCTGCACGAATTATAGGTCTAACAGCATTTATGTAGACTTATTCATTTGATTGGTTTTGATTGAAAGCAAGATCAAAATTAAACTAATGTTCTTCAATATATTTGGTGAGGTCAACTTTTTATCTTCATTCATTTAATTTATTAATCTTACTTAATTTCTTTAACGATCACACTGTTATCATTTTGTACAATAATTATGTCTTCCTCCTTTTTAAGAATTTCCTTTTAAGATAGTGGTCTTTTTCTTATGGCAACTACTATTCTATCAAAAATATCTGTCATCCTCTTTGAAATAATGATTATGAAAATATTATATAATAATTAATATCTCAAACAATTTTATTCTCATATAAAAATATTCATGTACAATTTTTAATTCAATTTTTTCATTATTATATACTATTCCATTCTAAGATTTTTATTCTCTTTTAATTCCAATATTATTTCTAAAGTACATTCTATTTTTAAATAGTTATAATTTGATATAAATTATTTAATGTTAATTTTTCTAATATTAATTACATAAAGTCTTTGTTATTTTATATTTGAATAAAAAGGAAGAATTAACAATTCATTACATATTGATTTGAATATTACAAAAGAAGAAAAATAGCAATTAGATAAGGATTATTTATGGTTTGATTTTTAATTTGATTATCCAACACCAACATCAATATAAATAGAAGATAACACATATAATTAATTACTTTAAGTGCAAATAGAAGAAGCATAATATGGCCTTTTTATATCCAAAGATTTTTAATTATCTAATTATAAGACTACAATTATCCTTGATCCATTACCATAGTATTAAGATTTATGGTATAAATATAATATCTAGATGAATAAAAATCCAAGATTTCTAACCAGATTTCAATCTGAATTAGGTTTTACTAAAAATTAATCAGAAATATTTTATAATCTAAATATGACTTATGAAACTTCAGGTTTTTATCAAATAGAGATTATTTATAAATATGGATCTGGATATTTGGAACTTTCAACTTGTAAAAGTAATATTTGCTAAAATTAAATGAATTAGACTAAATTATTACTAAACTATTCATAAATAGAATGCACTCTGATTTTACAAGATTCTTTTGAAGATCTTTGTAGTTATCAACTTAAAGTAACTACCAATAATGCCACTTTTTATTAACTTACTATTAAACACTATAGTTATGCAAATGTGTAATTTATTAAACCTAACAAAGTAACATAAATAGAAATATCAAACTAAGAAGCCTCTCTTGTATTGGATGATTTAAATTCTCTAAATTTTATTTATTTCAACTCAAATATTAAAGCAATCTAATTCACCAAAAACTCTAGAAAATAATTTCAAGGTAATATAATTATTTTGGTCAAAGAAGAATAAAATTTATAAGATTGGGATTAAAATTTTTATATTTAGACTTCTTCACATTAATAATTAACCTTATAATATATCAATTAAATATAGATCCTATATTTGAATTCAAATTTTAGATTAGAATAAGAAGAAAATTCTTATCAATTCTATTGTGTTGAAACTATATTTCCTGAATTTATTTTTGAGATTTTTGTTTATGACAATGAATTTCTAGTATAAATTTATTTTTCTAATAAAACCTTATATCCTAATGAGTATTAGAACCAATTTGAATTAAGAGAACCAAATATCAAAACGATATAAATGAATGGACTTAGCAAGATGTATATAGGTATTAAAACAAAATAAAAAGCAATCGAATATTAATTACATATAAGAGAACCTTCTTTCTATATATTAAACTTGTATTAATTAAGAAAAATTAGTTATTGTATGTAATGTTAGATGGAATTCAAATATGTAGCATAATTTAATGGAGAAATTCAATTCCATATTTATTATAATTAAATGAATTATGAAGAAGATAATTCTTTATTTGAAATAAAATTTATAGAGAATGAAAAATTCATTGAACAATCATAAATTTACAATACTAAAAAATATTTAAGGTTATCTTTTTAAATTAAAGAAGGATTGCAATACACTATAATAACAAGAAGTCAAGTTTAATAGGAGTTAGATATAAGGTTAACTGATATTAAATTTTTGGAAATAGACTTTGATTAAGATATTTCTTCAATTGATTTTAATGTAGAAATATTTAAGATAGCCAATACAAACAATAATATTTATTTTTTATATTTTATGGAAGATTTAGAAGAATCAATTGAAATTATTAATAAAAACGGAAGATCGGAATTTTAAAAGATTGCTTAAAATTATTATGAAGTCTAATTTACAAACAACAAAAAATAAGATAGTTATACATATTTTATGATAACAGGCATAAACTAATCAATTACATTTTAAGTTTAAGAAAAACCTTGTGAAAATGTTAAAATTATATCTCATAATATTTTCTTGTAGCCTCTTAAATATTAACAATAAATTAAGAACCTTACTCTGAATACATAAATTCTTGATTGCTAATAAATAAAATGTGATCAACTCAATATTTCTCAAATATATATCATTACAAAAATAGTTTATAAAAATAATATTATTATGCATATTAAAGGATATTATAATTTAACCGAATATTATTAAACTCTTGATGAATAATATGAACCTATTTAAAATATTTAATCAATTTAATTGATTGCATCTATTAATTAAAATAGTAAATATTTCAACTTTAGTTCTAATGTTTATTAATTATAATTAAAAAATTAAATAATGCTACAAAGATAAGAACCTTAATTATAAAATCTATTATTTATAATTTTGTATATAGTTTTCATTGTTTTTCTTGGATATATTGTCTTTAAAATGATTTTTAGAAAGAAAGTATCAATATTTCCTAAAAAAGCCAATTAAAAAACAAATAATTATGAAGATGAAGAAGAATCTATTAAAATCGATGATTTATGAGTTTATAAATAATAAATCATTATTATTTCATAATAATAATATATAATCAATTAAAAACAAATTTTTTTTACAATTTCAAAATAGATTTAAATCTTAAACTATTTAAATTTATGTTTTATTTCCAAAAAAATCCCCATTTTTAACTTTCTTATAACTAGAAATTAATTAAATCTATTTAATAAATGAATTTTATATATTTTATTATTTCTGTATATTATATCATAACCTAACTCCTCTTGAAATAATATTTTTTATTCTTTAAGCCCTTACTTTATTTTCTTTTTAATAGAATAATTTATTTAATTTATATTTAATATTGGTTGTAGAGTAATTAATTTCGAAACTCCAAGATTTTTTAATATTATTTATTTATTTATTTTTTTTCCATATAGAATTTTGTTAGATTTTCATTAATTATAGTAATTATTACATTCTACACTTTTAAATATGTAGATTAGTTATAATATAGCACCTTTCCTAAATAGAAGTTTAGATATTCTATTAAAATTAAAAACTTTTTACAATTTTCTTTTCCTTAAGGTAAAGAATTCTTAAATCTAATAGAAGATTTTATTACTAAAAAGTAGATAACTATTTTTATTGATATAATTATATTATTATTAAAAACAAAGTTTTAAACTTAATATGGCAATATTTATAAGCATTAATGTATTTTTTTGATTATTATCAATAGCATCTGAAGTATTAATTGTAACTAGAATATTTTAATTCCTTTTTTAAAAGTATTTATAGTTATATATGAGTATTTTTGGTAGATTTAACTTGAATTTATTTATTCAGATACAGAAAACCCTAATTTTATTTTCTTTTATAATAAATGGTCTAGGTTAGTCTAAACGAATTTCTTTTTGGCATTATATTAAATCCATTTTAATTATTTTATTATAATTTAATAGAAGTTATGTATTATTAATAATCCTAATGAATTAAGTTTAGATATATATGATCTTAATTAAAAAATGTAATAAAAATTTACAAATTCTTAAAAATAAACATCTAATAATTTTACCCTTAAAGAATGCTGATATAAATAGAATAACAAACGTGGAGTTTATTTTTAATTTATTACTAAAGTAATATTAGTTTTAACAATTCTTTATGCATATTACAAGAATGATTAATGTATATATAAATAAAAATATTGTTTCCAAGTCTAAAAAATGTTATTGTTTATAAAGTATTGTTATAATGTTCAAAGGTAAAAAATAAGATAAAATTAATGTTAATTTAATGATATATATGAATATCAGGATGCTTAATAGTCAAGATAAGCAAAATATTTTTATTGATTTATCATTGATTATAAACTATCTTAATAATTTTGCCACTTTGGTTTTGGTATGAATTCTTGTTGAATTTTAAAAAGATGGGAATTCTGCTATTCCAATTTCTATTTAGCAATAAGTTATTTAATTTTAGTATTGTTCCTTATTTACTATAAATATTTGTTATTTATCGTGGAATAGTCAAAACTATATTATAATTTATTGATATTATCATAGTTCCTTGGAGTATCTTACTTAGACCATCTCCTTTTGGGGTTTTATTCTAAATCTTAGTTTTTATTTTGAGATGATTTTCTGCTTTGCTTTTCATATTTTCTTTAATTCATTTTAATATTTTATAATAAAGAAAGTTTTTATTCTCACCTCACATTACATCTTAATTTTGGTATAGAACATTCACAAATTTAAAGTAGGAAAGTAGTATTTCTCTTAATTAAAAAAAATAATTATATTTAACAAAGTGTTCAGTTAGTTAATTAATTCAATGATGAAAAAATGCTAATGAAAAATCAAATTGTTGAATTGAAGGTATTATTTAATATAAAAATGAAGAATAGCAAAATAAAAGGAATTTTATTAAAAAAGATTTTAATGAAGGTTTAACTTAAGTTAAAATAAAACAATCCTTATGTATAGAAAAAGAGAGATTTTCAAATGAGTGTTAATTAGTTATAATTAAACATATGATTTAGTATTATATTAAGTGTATAAAATAATTTATCATAAATTAACCTATCATATATAGATTTAAAATACAATGATTAAAAAACTAAAAAGTATTTATAAAAAATTGAAATGCAAGAGTCTTAAGAAACTTAAAAATACAATTGAATTAATTTCTTATTTATTATGTTTGGTATATTAATTGTGATGCACTTAAAACAATAATTTATAATATCAAAACAACTCTAATGTACCTTATTCTTTTTCCTTCTTTAATGTTTCAAAATAGCCATAAATGATAGTGACCGAGAGCAAAATACCAGTTCCTATAAAAATATATAACAAAATAATACCTGATCCAATAGCTCCAAGAAAATCAGCCAAAATAGTAAGAGCTCCAATACACATACCACCAAATGAAGCAGCAATTGGAATATATCTCTTTAGAACATCTTTCATTGAAGAATCTCTGTATCCAACAATTTACATGTCTTATTCTTTGAGTTATTTAGCAACCTAAATATAATGATTAATAAATACATCTTTTGGTGATGATCCAGAGACGTCAATCCAAGTTTTGGAGAAGACTGCACATGTTCCTAATATGAATGCAGTATATAGAATAGTATGAATAGGATCAAAAATAGCTTCTGAAATAGATCTTGGTGGTGATACATAATAGACTAATCCACCAACAGGGACAGTTTGTCCATTTTCTAATTCTTACCAATATCCTAATAAACGAATTAAAAAGTTTCCTTTGAAATTTCTATAGAGTATTTAAGAAAGGAAATAAAGGTTTGATACAAGTGCAGTTTACAAAATGATTGGGATATTTGAGGTATAAAACAACTTAATTGGATATGAAGTCAATCCACCTCTAACTTTATTGTTTTTGATGGGAATATCTACTTTAAATCCTTAGAAGTAAATGACAATCAAAAATACAAGGACTGTAGCCAATAAACTAGTAAGATTAGGTAAAGAGTCTCTTAAAATAGCTGATTGGATGGCAGCAATTTTATCACTTTAAATAAAGAGTCCATGTAAAAGGGCAATGATAGCTCCTTCATATTCAAGTCCTAGTTATGTTTTATGTGTAATTGGTGAGAATGCTTTCCACATAATATTTTCACATATATTGATAGCAATGAACAATGAAGTTCCTGAATTTCCAATTCCATATCCTTTAGAGAGTAATTCATCGATCATGATCATCACGATTGCTGAGAATACTAATTGGATAATGATAAGGATAGCATTTCCTGCTCCTAATTTGTCTAAATCTCCATACATTCCTGACCAAACATAAGCAAAAGCTTCTCCAAAAGCAATAAGGATTCCCAATACTAAAATAAAAAAAATTGATTACATTTTTGTGCTCCAGAGTAAAGTTATTTGTCTTCCTTAACATTTTAATCAACATCAATTAATTTAGCACCTGCCAAAAGTTACATAATCATAGAAGCTGTGACCATAGGTGAGATACCTAATTCCATCAAAGTACCTCTATTGGATGCTAATATAACTCTCATCCAATAGAATGGATCACCAGCAGATGATTTGTAAATACCATAAAGTGGAATTTAGGAGCAAATCAGATAGAGCAAAGTAGCAATGGCTGTCCATAATGCTCTGTATTTAAATAAGATCTAAAATCAATTAAAATTAGTACTCTTCTTTCAGGCTCAGCAACATCTGGGATGATTGCCATGGCTGGTCTCATATAATTGAGTATCTTTGTTTTATTTGTCATTTTTATTATTGTTATTTAACGTGGTTATTTTTTACATTTATTTAATTCCAAACACACGTGTGAATTGAATTAATATTATAATAATAATAATCTATGAATTATTTATTCCTGTCACAAAATCAAAATCTATCCATATACTCCAATCTACATCTAGAATCATTCAAACAAACTGTCAGTTTAATATTATTAGAAATCTTAGATATTAAAATATTTGCTAAATGCATTAAATTATATGTGTGTATTTGCATCCAAGTTTCAATTAATACTGCAAAGACAGTTATACTCTGTATAAACAAAAAAGAGATTTTAGATGTCTTTTTGGATTTTAATATTTAATTCATTGATATCTTATAATTTATAGATGTTTTTGTAATATTTTGTTTGACTTCTATGGCCACTAAATTCTATTTCTATTTAAATAACTTAATCCAATCGGCTTTTCTTTATCTAACAAAATTACATTAAGCCAATTTGGTTGTAATACTCAACATTCATTTAAATTTTCTGATTGTAAAATTTATATGAATTTCAAAGATGAGTAACATTATTAGATATTTATACCATAAAAATTACATAAATAGTAATTGATTCATTTAAATTGGTCATCCATTTAATAAATAAATATAATATTGTAATTCTTTTATAAACAACTCTTAGTCATGATTTTCAACAATTCTTTAACTATTCCCCTATTAAATTATGAAAATCTTTATTTTTACATATAATATTTAGAATATATTATAATTTTAGGGTTTTATTTCTTTTGATTATAGATATAAAATAAATAATATATATCTTGTTTAATTATGTAAAAAGGAGTGCTTATTTATCAATATTTGATCAAGGACTTGCCTTTAATTAATTTTTTATAAGTAATTTGTATTTGGATAATGTAATTTAGATAATCAATAATTAAAATATATCGATCAGTTATGAGTAATACATTATAATCATATGAAAATACCTGTCATCAATATGAATAAGATCAGATATAGTTTAAGAGAAGAAAGGACATGAACCTTAAAGATGAGTATTCAATTAAAGAAAAGTAAAGGGGACTTATTGATTTTGATGAAACAAGCTAAAAAGAAAATTAAACGTATAAAGCATTCAGTTTTAGATAGATAAATGTCATAGATGAAAAAAAACTAGACGAAGTATATTGTAAAGATGCAAAATTTGAATCTAATTAATAGTTATGATCATAATGTAAGAGTGTTAGATCTTTCAAATTCCAAAATGAATTCTTTACATGAAGGAATAAAACAATACATTCGTTTATCAATTATCAATTTAGCCAATAATCTCTTCCAAGAAGTACCAAGTTGTCTATTTGAATTATCTCTATCACATATCAATCTTAACAATAATTTATTAAAGAGTCTCAAATTGGGGGATAAATGGAAAACATCATTAGAGAGATTAGATGTTGGCAAAAATCATATTCGTATATTACCAGATGAATTATTTCAAATGGAACAACTTAAAATTGTTGATTTAAGAAGCAATGATTTCACAAAAATACCAAAAACAATACTGAATTTAGAGAAGTAACTTAAAGGATTAGGTTTAGATTGGATTAAATATACTAATCAAAACTACTATTCATCAAGTAATATATATATTTTTATTATAAAATTAGAGAAAGATATGATGATAACAGATGATCTCTAAAGATTTTGGGATTAAATAAATCAACTTCTCAAGGATAATGAATTTATAATTTGTCATGATTATTTGATATTCAATCAAAAATATCATGATGATTAAATTCAAGATTCTATTACTGTACAAATTCCAAAATAGTCCAATATTACTAGAGCTACTCAGAGAAATACAGAATTAACCCTTTAAGAATTAACAAGTAGTTCTCAATTCATGTAGACAAAAACCCTTGGATAGGAAGCTGATATCTCGGATAATGGATCAAATCTAATGCATATTGCAGTTGAAAATGAAGATATTGGAATTGTGAGAGCTCTTCTTAATATAAGATTTGAATTATCCTCATAATTAGATGATAGTTCTCATACACCACTTTCATTAGCTATCAAAGAAGAAAAATATCATTGTGCAAAAATTATAATAAATGCATCTACAAATTTAAATATAGGAGGGTATTTTATCTCATTTATTTAAAAAGAGGAGAATACAATAGTATTCTAAATTAAGCTGTGAGTAAAATGTAATACTACTTAATCAGGGATATTTTAAATGCAAAAGTTTAAATTAACAAGTAAGATAAAAAAGGTAATGGACCTATACATAATTTGATTCCATCTTTTAAAAAGAATCTACAAGAAGCCACAAAAATAGGTCATTTATTAATCGAAAGAGGTGCAGACCCTAATTTAAGAAATATCAATAATAATACACCTTTACATTTGGCAATCAAAAAGTCTTCCTATTCTGCATTACGTTTTGCTATATCAATTAATGAGTAATATTAAAGGGATGTTTTTTCATTCAAATTACTTGGTCATAAAAGCAATTCAGGTATTAATATTAATATTTTATAGTTATGCATTTTGCTGCTAAGAGTGAAAATATAAAAATTATTTTATAACTTTACTCTATAAATCCTTACTTATTATTTACTTATAATGAAGAATAAAAAAGACCTTTTGATATTATTCAAAAGAATTATACTCTAAGCAAATTAATATCAGTTTTAGAATTAATCTTTATAAGAAATAATATTATTAAATAACATTTAGACTCATAAAGTTAATCTACTATGTAACCTATAAAGAAAGAAGAAAAAGATTAAATCAAAAAGAAGGAATAAACTATTGAATATTCAAAGAAAAATAGTTTTGATTTAATTGAATCTGATGAAGAAGGTACTAATAGAATAGGACTTAATAATTTTCAAATATTACCTAATTTAAAAAGACAATAGTCATAACCACCTAAAAGACCAAGTATAAAGAATGAGAATAAGGTATCTTGTGAGAATGTTGGACCCATATTTATTCATAAATCTATCTAATAGGATAGAAATGATATAAAAAAAATAGAATTGTAGAATTAATAAAACAATAGTAAATATAATAAAAATAAATTTATAAATAAGTAGATCCATAAATTACTAAAGAATATTGAAAATATTCAAACTTTAATGTAGACTTAATAAGATTAGTATTCTTAAATTGCTTTAGAAAAAATATTTAATGCTTAAATTCAATAATTAAATTATTTCAAGGAGGATCCTCTCACAAATTTAATGATTCAAAATGCTACTTAATTATAGAAACTTGAGTTTGAATCTAGGCAAACAGCTAGCCTTTCTTATGATACTACTCCGTTATTCTTAGAATATGAATAATTTATGAAGCTATGAGTAATATATTACACAAAATATGATCACTTTTTATAATAAACTCTGATTGGTTGAAGAGGAGTTTCTCTACGACTTCTCGAGAATTCAAAGGAATGAATTGAATTATTATCTTAAGTCAAATCAAAATCAATCATATGATTAAGGTTTTGATTGATTCTTTTTGATTTTAGAGTATTATTTAAGTATGATTCTATATTAAATTGCATCTTTTTGTTAATCTCTTAAGAAGTTAATAACAGACTTTTGTTAATGTCTTTCAAATCTTCATTACCAGACAATTCTAAATCTCTCATAAAGCTTTCACTTGAATCTCTGTTTCTTATTTATTATCTAACAACAGGACTTTGTTATTATGATCTTTGCATTTTATGAATATAAAAGCTATTATTTTTTTTGGATTTATTATCATTAATTCTAGGAGAACAATTAGGTAATTTAAGATGAGTTCGTGGAGTTGATTTTGGTTATGTATGATTACGGGATGCATAAATTAAATAGATTTATCTCTATTTAGGTTTGCTGAACAAATTTGAGTTGATCATTTAATTTTAATAATTCAGGAAATTATAAATATATATTAAATGTTGAATGAATAGATTGTGTATCCTGAACCTAAGATAGCAATTGAATTTGATAATAAATTAGTCTGTCATATTTGTGATGATGAATTAGAACTTCAAAATCATTGGTAAGACTTGTTTCTAAAATTAGTGATTTTTGTGGAAAATCCACTTGTTCTAATTGTATAGTAAAGAGAAGAAAATTAAAAGAGGAAGTTCTTCATCCTGTATGTGAATATTGTGAACGTATATTTGTTGAACGTATTCTAATTCTAAGTGCTAAAAAATAAAAAGAAGAGCTAGCCATATCTTTGGAATCTGCTAATGTTGAATTAATAAATAGAAGACAATAACTATATTAATATAAGAATTAACTTCATTAAAATTAAGGAACAAATGCTTCTGAATAAAAGATTTAAAAGCTTGATGAGGATATCATTGAAGCTACATTTAAAAAAAATTAATTATTATTACAACTACAAGAAATTGAAACATAAAAAATTGAACTTAAATAATCAAATATCCAAAAAACTTAGAATGTCGATATTAAATAAATTAAATTATAGGAAACTACAAATAAAGCATAAAAATCAAAAGATGAGTTAGAAGATATTTAAAGATAAATTGATGAATTCTTAGCTAATTTACCTATGCTTGATGCTGAATAAAAATCAGCTCTTACTTAATTGGATTTCTCCAATTATGAATAAATCTTTAGAGGTAGTAATTTACCTGAATTAATGAATTAATAAGCAATTAAATAAAGCCAAATTATGTAATAACCTAATAGTAAGAAGAAATAAGAATAGAAAGAGGAATGCTAAATATTTTGACAGTATCTCAAATAATAATTGATTAATATAATGTTCCACAGTGAAATTTTTATTAAACTCATTATGACTATTACTTCATTATATAATATTAAGCAAGTGGAATTCTAGTAATATCTCTTAATTGACAATCAGGATGTAAACGATTTAACACTTCCTCAAAATTACCAATTTCATCAGCCAATCTATCAATTATATTGGCTAATCAATTACCCATATTTAATAGCTTCTATCCCAGTAAATATATTAGCATTATAAATTAAATCCTTAACATCACTATCTTATTTTTATAATTGTGGTCTATATTTATCACAATGATCAAAAAATTATTATCTCATTATTCCAAATTAATCCTTTATTATTCTTTCCATTTCCTCATTTCTTTCATCATTAAAACCTGTATAATTTTGGAAAAGCTTTCTATTTACATATATAGTCTAAAATCAATTTACTTATTTGAAGAAAACTTTCTAGGTTCAAAACCTAATTTTCTGGTTAACTTTTCAATTTTCAGATTCAAATATAATACTCCTATTGAACCAACTAAAGATGTTTCATCAACAAATATCTTATTTCCAATTGATAATAAATAATATCCAGCTGATAATGCAGAATCTTCTGCAAATGTATAAAGAGGTATTTTATGTGTTTTAGCAAATAATTCTATTTTCTTTTTCATTAATTCTCCTTATACAAGTAAACCTCCATTAGAATTTATTATAACTGCTAAAGCTTTCATTCTAGTAAGTGGCTTTAAGGATTCTTCAACCAATTTAGCACTATTATGATCAATACCTGAATTGATTCTCAATATTGGGATGGTAGGTTTAAACCATTTATTAAACATATTTAAATATATTATCAATTCATTTTAATCCATTTAGCTAAGATAAAGAGAAGGGCATCTATCATTATGGGTTTTGATAAATAATCATGAAAAGGAAGCCTTCTTAATTATGCTCTATTTTCTTCATCCATACAACCAATCAATCCTATAATTCTAGGTTCAGCTTTAAATTCTGCATATACATCTTTTATTTAATTAAATAAAGCATATAGTTCTTCATCAAATTATTCAATGGCAATGAATATAAGTTATAATCCTTTACAACAAGGTTAATTTTCATTGTTCTTCAGCTATTAATTATCATTAATGATTTTTAATTATTGATTATCAATATTCTACTTTTATTAATTACTATTTTACTATTATTACAAATCACTATTTAATAATTTAACAAGAGTGCTCACAATTTGAGATCTTTAAGTTATATACTCATATGTAATTCCTATATTTGTTAATTAATGTGATAAAGCATATAGATCAAGATCGATACTTTCACATATCAATATTTTAGTACACTAATTATTAAAAACAATAATAATACTTTACAATTAGATTTATTTTTTTGTTATTTAATTTTTTCCATTTTCTCAAAACAATCCAATAAATCATTAGGTTACATAGTTCCACTAGTAAAACATAAAGAAGAATAAATTGAGGATCTACCTTATCCTAAACCTCCAAATGTAAGTTATTGAGATGGTTAAGAACTTGATCCTTCATGTTTCTATTGTGTTTCATTAACATAATCAAAAAAGTATGGTTTAATTTTTAACATTTATTCTACTCTATTTGAAATTCCATTCTTTGATTCTATTGATACTTCATCATCTTATAAATCAGAAAGACTTTCATCTGATTCATTTGATTATTCTTAAATTTCTTTTTATTATTCTTTAGATACTTGACCTTATGTTTAAATAATATTGATATTTAATTTTTTTCTAGCTTCTTCAAGTTCAATTTTGATATTTGGATCTTCTGGTTATAAACTTGACATTTAAGATTAATATCTCTTTAAGCCTTCTTTATTTTGATACTATTAATAAAAACTTTACTAATTTGTGAATTCTGATAATCTTTTTTAATTCAAATTTTGATTAAATTATGGATATAAATTTTATATTTTTATGACAAAACTAAATTCTTCTTTATTACCAACACGTTCATAATTATATTCAAATGGAATTTGTGATAGACATTTTGTTAAATAAAATGAAATCAAAATTGATTATGAATACTATCTAAGATTACCAAGATCTAATATTTTTGACTTTAAAGTTTATGATTTAAAAAATCTCACTGTTCTCTCAATTATTTTAAGAATTGAGAAATTAGTTTCATTTGCCTTTACTTTTACAACAAAATCAATATGTTCATTAAGCATTTAACTTTTCGAAACACAAAATATTATAGATCCACGAACTGTTGCTTATATTGAAGTTACTAATAAATTAAGTAATATTTATCTTAATCTATTTGGATCAGTTCTAATAAATTATGGAACATTCTATTTAACATTAATAGATATTTTTAATCCTCTGAAAATTGCTTAAGATTTTACTACATTAATGATATCAGTCAAAAATTCTTATATCTAAACATCCATTTAAACTAAATCTAATTTATCTTTCTTTTGTAACTAAGCATAATCTAGAATATCATTAGCTGTATTAATTAATAATTTACAACCAGCAAGTGCTGGACTTATATATTTTTCTTTTATTTCTTATGGAGTTGTATTCTTATATAATATTTAATAATATAAATACCATAATAATTTCTAACATAGATATTGTACAATTAAGAGGTTGTTTAATCTTTTGTGAAATATCATTAATCAAAAAATCATTGTTTTTAGTAGCATTTAATAATTATGTAATATAAGGATCTTCAGTAATGTCAGAAACGAAAATAGCTATTTAAGGTTTAAGTTTATAGATTAATGGTGATAAAACAACTTGTAAATAACAAGTATCGAATTTAATATATATTTTAAGGGAAAAGTCTATAAGGGAATGATTGTTTGAGTATTTCAAATGATTGTAAGCAATTAAATTATCGAAAAATACTTTAAAAGATATTTTTTTGGTTAATAATTGCAATCGCTTAATTTGAGAAGGTTCACTTTCAATATTATTATCTAAAATAGATGGAACTCAACAATATTAACTTATATAATACTCTAAATTTTAAGTGAATGTTAGAAACTGTCCAATATCTTAACTTCTATGAAATTTTGGCAATAATAAACATGATTCTTCAAGTAACAATCCAAAATCGTATAATTCAGTCTCTAGAAACTAAGTACTTAACTAATCTTCTTTCATTATAATATTAGATAATTATGGATTTATCACTTACACTGTTTTAGTCTAACTATCTACCAAATAAATTCCAAGTTCTGCTGAAGAAAGTATAGCTTCATTTATTTAATCTTATTGAACTGATTCTGTTTATTAATCCTCTTATTTTTATTCTTATGGTATTTGTGATATATTTCTATTTTCAGGTATATCTATATATAATTGATGAAGAGTTCTATTTGGATTTGATATTCTCTAAGAATTCAATTAAGTATAAATCAGTTTATTATTAGAGCCCATAGCTATTAATTAAGAATTTAAATTATTTCTAATGTTCTTTTTATTAAACATGATCATTAAGAATTAAAGAATGATATGAAACACAATTAATTTTATTCCAAATATTATGTTCAATTTAGAATCGAATTCAAAATTCCTTAACAATGTATAAATCAGATTGAAAATAATTGCTATTGTTTAACATACTTATGATTCTATTGCAAAAACAAAGAACACAAGAATTAGAAATTTATCCAGTATTCTTTGAAATATTTGTTACTCTGCATAATAATCAAGCTCTTCCCAACATATGACTACACATATAAGTTTTAGTAAGGTCACCAGATTTATGAATCCATTTTTTATTTTGATTAATTTTAATAGTAGCACTTCGAAGAACGCAATCAAAAATATTTGGGTCTATAATGGCAATTTATATTACCAAGATTCTATATATCAAAATGTATTTGTCGCCTTAAATTTTTAAAGTTATGGCATCTCCTGTAACAATTATTACATCACACATTTAATAAATAGAGATTAAAACCATTAATAATCTCCATTAATCTCTGTTTCTCAAATGTTCCTAATAAATCGTAAAATATTCTTTAAAATTATATAACATAAATTAATAATCAACTTCTCTAATATTATATAATCTAATATATTTATAATATCTAACCAACAATAAATTCTTTCTGTTTGAATAGAATGCTTTCAAAATTCATATAGACATTCATAAATGAATAGAGTATTTTAACATTATATAAATACACATAATCAATTATTTTCATTCTTACTTTATTTCATCATTCTTAATTAATTAACTGCATCAATTGTTAATGATTATTATAACTATTGTAATGCACCTACTCTTTTTGGCAATGATTCATTCATATTAATCTAATTTGTCATTTGTTATTGTTGTTTCTTCTGTTAGTCTAATTTATTCCTTTATTCTTCTTTAATTTTCATTTATTATAACTTTTCTATTTATTGTTTTGACTTAAAATATTAAATTATATACTTTTATACAATTATTCCAAACTGTTTAAATAGATTAGAAAAATACATCACTTTACAATGTTTTTGGATTCTCACAATAAAATATACATAAATCAGAGTATAATTATTCACATGTAGATAGTAGTTAAGATAAATCTGTTATTTCTAATAAAAGTTATTATGATAATTCTTCAAATTTACTTACTTTATCATTAGGATACTTAGATTAACTCTTAATAGCATTCTAAACAAACTTTTACACCTTCTTTATTTCATTTATATCAATAATCATCTATGAAACAGGTAATCTACACATAAAGTCTAAAAGATCCATCCGATCATTTGAAAAAAATAATCCCTTTCCTTACTTTTCATAAATTTGTTCACATTCTTATACAATACTCATTAATAATGTTTCTTTTCCATCCGCACTCTTTATATCTGCTGCTTTTGTTATAGCATCTATTTTAAAACCAAAAGCTCCTCCTCTTGCAGAATCACCATTTACATAATTACCTATAGCTAATGTGCATTTTATCAATAATTTAAATGGCTCATCATTTTTCTAAAATTCAAATCCCTTTTTTAATTGTTTTAATTTTCCTCTACATTCATTACACATATCCATTCCTAAAAAATCAGCCTTAATAGCCTACATTCTATCTCCATGAGCAGGAACCTAACATAACTCTAAGTAAAATAGATCTGATAACTATAAAGTCTCTTTATCTAATTCTTCTGGATTTGCATACAATGATTTTTCTTAATCACTTGGAACAACATTTAATAAAGATTCTATCACATTTAAATTTAAGACAGATTTATCACATTCCAATAAAGCATTCTTTATTTTTTCATTACTCATTCTTAATTTACCTAATATAAGTTCTATATTTTTTGTTCTTTCCCCACTCAATAAACTTATTTTCTATACTTCTTTTTTTTTATCACTTACACCAATGCTTTATTGCATTTATTTAACTGGTTTAGAAGCAAATTTCTCTTCTAGAGACTTAACATCAAATTTAATTTCATTTTCATTCATTCCTTAAAATACTGAATTTCCAATTTAATCTGGTTTTAAAATATTCCAACTTAATCCTTTCATTGGAACTGTTGGTTTACACTTAGGTTTTGTTGGTACTGCAGATTTTGTATTTGGTAAAGGAGGAGCTTTTCCACCAGGTGGAGGAGGTGGTGGAGGAGGACCACCAGATTTAGTTCCAGGAGGTGGTGGTGGTGGTGGAGGTGGAGCTCCAATCTTACCACCTGGAGGAGGAGGAGGTGGTGGTGGAGGAGGAGGTGGAAGCATTGAATTATTGTTAGTAGATATAGCCTATGGAGGTGGAGGAGGTGGTGGTGGAGCAACCTATTAAGAGGTTTTTTAAACTGTTGTAATATTTTCAGAAGGATTTGGTGGAGGCTCAGAACCTCCATCTGATGCTTATATTTTACATAATTAAGGTTGAATATGAGTTGTTTTTAATCGATTTATTTCACTTGCATACTCTTCTAATTTTGATTCTAATTCTGCAACTTATTATGCTTTAGCCATTACTTTCTAAGCTTCTAACAATTAAACATTCATATCTTAGAATTTATTTTTGAGTTATGAGTATTATTAGCTTTGATCTTATAATTTTTAATTTTCTTCAATAAGTAGACTTAGTTTTTCATTAAGGTTTTTTAAGTCTCTTTAATTTTCTTGTGTACTTCTCTGTTTAATTTCTAATTGTAAATAAGCCTAAAATTTAAAATATAAATAGAGATTACAATTTATTATTTATATCCTTCTTCTCTGTCTTTTCTCATTTAATCTCTTTTCTTTTGATCTGCCATAATCTGATCGAACTTTCTTGTCAATAAATCAATCAATCTAGAGAGAACAGTAACTCCAGAAGATTCTTCATTTAATTTAATAAGCAATTCTTATATTTCAAGTAATGAATTTGCTTTTTTAATGGCATTCAATATAATTTATTAATTTGTTGTTTCAGTTCCTTTACTATCCCACAATCCTTTGAGAGCATTAACTATACCTTCCTCACTTCCTTTTTTGGTTATAGTAGATATAAACAATGGATTTTATCTTTCTAATATTGTTTTATTTAGATTAAAGATTGGCTAAATGAATTAATCATAAACATCCAATTAAACTTAAAGTTAATTTTTTTGTATTTCAAAATAGTGTGGGTCTGTATTAAAAATCTCATCAAAATATCCATATTTAAATATTAATGGCTTTTTGGGATCAAAATCATAAAGATTATTAAAATAATAGTTATCAACTTGAGAATAATGAGGAATTTACTTTTAGTCATAAAAGAATTACATGAAATGCTCATAAGAACAATGATCTATTTGATATTCTTAATTTTTGAGTTTTAATTTTACATCATCATATATAACCGTTAGACCATATTGTTATATTTATTATTTAATCAATTCACAAATTTCGTCATCAGAATGAGTCTCTGCTAACGCATTTATAAATGTGCATGCATCTCTTATTAAATATAAGTTTTATTAAACTTCCATGATTTTAAATATGGGTTCAGTGGCAAATCTCCATTTTGCTTCATCTTTGAGTTTATTTAGTATTTCTATGATATTCTCAATACATTTATCTTGATTAACACAAATATCTGCTAATATCTATAATATTAAAGCAACATTTAAAGTATTATATGGATTCATGTGTTTAATGAGCCAGGATATATGTTATTATTCCAAAGTAATAGAGGGTAGTTTACCAACAATATTGTGTATGATAATAATAATTAATATTTATTTATCCAGGTCCTGTTCTTACTTTTAAGTTAAAATATTAATAATATTAAAAGTGTTAATAAGTTCGAGACATTCATTTGAAGTACAATTGACAATGAATTTAGTAGCTTAGTACAGTATTATTAAATCATCACATTTCTTTAATTTATTAAAAATGATTTATTTAAGTGCTTGTTCATGTAAATATTGCAGTTATATTAGGAACTCTATATTAAAAACACTTAATTTTACCTTAGTCCAAATCTCGTAATGCTGGATTTATATTTACAATTTCTTAAAAACGTAAAGGTTTTTAATATCCCATTTTTATTTTTGGGTCAAATTTCAATATTACATCCTATTGTTATTAGATTAGTTCTTACATGTTCATCATATTTATATTGTAAGGTACAAGGTTAGCGCTTAAATAATTTTGATTGCTCTTGACCCATTTTAATTTATTTATAAATAATTATAAATTAAAATGAAAGATTTTAGAATCCTGATTTCAGTATAAAATATATATACAATAGTAATTACCATTATTATTGAACTGATTCTAAATTACTTTACTTTCAATAATACATTTACTGTATAATTCAATTTCTAATAAGAAAAAGTGAATTATTCAATATCATAGTATTTCGATATTGATATTTCATAAAACTTAACATTTTTAATGATAATAATAATTTATTATATTTTTGAATCTATTTTAAATTGATATAAACTAATTGTTTTTTTCAAGTTAATATTATATATACAACAATATTTATTCTATTTATTTTTTATTAAATATTAAACTAGTCATAGTAAGTATATTTAATATTAACAATAATAATTTATAGCTTAAACAATCTTCAAATTGGAAATTAATTACATATACTGATGAAAATTCATTTATTTAAACTAGTATAATAGTAAATAATTGATGATAAAATAATTATGGAGAATATAATAAATCTAATATAATCAGATGGTTGAGCATATTCTTATTAATGAATATTGGTAAAATTTAAAGAACACATATATTTTCTCATTTGAGATAATTCAACAATATTGACTAATTTATATTTTAAATAAGGAAGCTTTCTTTTTTACACAATTAAATATGAATAAGTTTTTGGAATAATAGTACTTATTAAGAAGTATTATATCTCAAAGCTAAGTATATATGATTATCTTGGAGAATTAAGATAAAAAAGTAAGCAAAATCCATAAAAAACAGCTAGAGGTTGATAAAATAAATAATAAATTAAAGTTTTAATTTGATCATATAGACTTTAGAGTTATCCTAAAAAGAAATAATCTTAAAATGAGAAAAACAAATTCAAGGTCATTTGAAACACTAATTTCATAATAAATTACTATTTTAATAATAATTTTAGATTTATATATAATTATAAGTTATGAATTAAGAGGTGAACATTCCTTGTGGAAGATATGAATTTAATCAGGAGACAAGAAAAGTAGTAATGTAAAAAGATAAAGGTTTGTTAAATTTAATATTGAATGATGAAAATGAATTATGGCTCAAATGGTATAATTTGGATCAAAATAGAAGATTAGATTTTGTAAATAAATAAACAATAATTAGGAAAGAGTGATTTTTAAAGGAACAACAATTTTTGAGAAAGTTAAAGGATAACATAGAGTTTATTTACTTAAGATTACAGATGAAGATTCAAAGTATTTTTTTTGGATGCAAGTAATATAATATCTAATTTAAATAAAGAATGAAGATGTTAATTAAGATGAAATGTATATAGATAAGTTCAAAGCGATTGTTGATTCATAAATAATTGATAATCTAATAGAATTTGAGGCATAAATTCCATTAAATTAATAGTAGCCAGAATTTGTTGCTAATTAAAATAGATAATTTGAAAACTAATAACTATAACCTTTAATAAATATTAATTAATAATAGTTATTAGAACTATTTCAGTAGCAATTATATAGACATACTAAATAAGACCTATCATTAAGTGATATATTAACTAGTGAATTCCTGTTTTCTGTGATATAAGACTAGGATTATTTTGAAGCTTTGAAAGAGTATTAAAGAATGTTAGCTTAGATATTTACCGATTGATCAATAAAATATACAATATTTTAAAGATAATCTCATAAGTCCATAATTCTAATAAGCTTTGGATCAACTATGTTTAGCTTTAAAAGGAAGAGAACGAAGTTCTGTCTTACAATAATTAGAATTAGATAATTCCATTTTAGAGAAGGAATATGATGGTGTCATAGCTTTTATTTAAGCAATAATTAAACTAGTAAAAGAAGAAAATAAAAATATTTGATTCATCAATAGTAAAATTATGTTTAGTAGTTATAAATTATATAAATTAAATATGAACACTTTAACTAAATTTCATGATGATGACGAAATCACCAATCATAAAATTAAAGCTTTAGAATTGAATGCATCTCAATTTTAAGCACAAATGAAAGTATATAGTAATAGTTATACAGCCTCTTTTTAATGAGAACACTAAATTAAAACAACATGTTATCAGTCTTAATTTCTATATGGAAGAACGCAAATTATAATTAGCTAATCTTATTAGTGATACAGGTCCAAATGGAGAAGATAGAGTATTAATAAAAGCAGTAGCAGATTTTAAATAAATATGTGATCTGTTAGAAGGTATTACTGTATTTATAAAAAGAGGAGATAATTCGATTAAATCATATTATAATAGATAACAATAATACAAAAGTAGAATTTTAATTGAATATAAAATAATTAAAAGAAAAGTTGTAATAAGAGACTGAAAGATATTTCATTGAAAAATAATAATTAATAGATTAGAATCGATAGTTGGCTGAATATCATAAATAATAAAAATTGATTTATGAACAACGATAAAATCATCTTGTATAATAAATACATAAATATTTTAGTTTATGAAAATAGAAGATCTCAATTCATAAATTATGTAAGTAAAATTGAATGAATAAAAAATACATAAATATTATAAAGAGGAATTGGAAATTAAAACATTAAAATTAAATACAGAACTTGCTTAAGTGAAATTTGAAAAGTAAGATTAATTAGAAAAATTTGAGATTGAAAGAAGATCTTATTTATAATAATTAGAAGTATTCAGTACTAAATTGAATGAAGTTAAAATGGAATTAATAAATGAATATGAATATAAGATTTAATCATAAAGAATAAAAATGGATAATTAAATCTAAAAAATTAAAGAGGAATGTTAAGATTATAAAAATTAATCTTTGTAATATATAGAAAAAAATAAAATCCTACAATTTTAAATTGATAAATATTAGCCATATATTGCTAGTTTAGAAAAGGATGTATAAGATCATAAATATAAAGTCTTTTTATTTGATGAATAAATTAAAGCAAAGGATTCCAAACTCCTTTAAAAAGACATATTAATTGATTAATTAAAGTATTAATTTATATCTAATTAGTGAATAGATCAAAAGATTGAAATAAGATAAAACTTAACCAGGTACAAGGGAAAATGTTAGAAAATAGAGTTCTACGAATAAAAGTTCATCTCCAGATAAATTATAATAATAATAAAAAAGTTATTAATAATAAAGGTAGATTATTAAATAAAGAGAACCAATAAAATAAACAAGCAATCCTGAATCAGCAGTTTAATCTTCTCATAAAAGGACTTCTATATAAAAAGATGAATTTGTATTTGAAGAAACAACAATAGAATAATATGTTGAAAACAATCGACAAGAGATTATACAATCAATTAATTAAAGAAGTAGATAATCTTCAATAGATGATTAACCTATTTAATAGATATAAATAATAAAAATAGTTTCTAATGAAATATCATCAAATAATAGAAATAATGATGTATTATCAAATGCAATCATTTAAAACAATAAATCCTTATAAACTACTTAAAGAGTATGGACTATTTAGAATGACTTTAGTGTTTAATGTGATTTCATTGAAAATAGTTAAAATATATCTTCTTAATATACTTCAGATTCATAATTGATTAAGTGTAAAAATGAAATTATTCGACTCTAAGAAGAGTATGAATTTAAATTGAAGTGTAATTAAGATGAGATTAGTGATATGTAAGATATGATGAAAATCTCTTAGCTTAAACATGAATAATAAATTGATTAATTAAAAAGAGAATTTGAATAATAATTATAATAAGAATTATTAAAGAAAGACTAATAGATTATTTAATTAGAATAAATAATTAATGAAAAAGACTAAAGAATTAAAAGCTATGAAGAATCAGAATAATTATATGAAATATTAATAGAAGATTTAAATTTAAAATTATAATAAAAAGATTAAGAATAACTACAACTCTTAAAGAAATTTCAAGATGATATTTAATAATTATAGAGTGAAAATGCAATAGAATTAAAAAGACTTTTAGATTTAAATGAAAATTTGAAATTAATTCATAAATAAGAAATTGAAAATTTAAATAATTAACATAAATTAGATTAGGAATAACTTATATAAGAAAGGAAAAAATTAAGAGAATAATAAATGGATCATGATTCCTTTATAAAATAAACTACAGATTAATTATAGTAAGCTAAATCAAAAGAATATTTATTAGATAGTTATAGGAGAGAATTATTAAAAACAAATGAAATTGTTAAATATTTATCATTAGAAATTGAAAATTTTAAAAAGATTAATAATATTTTTAGAACAAAGAATGATCATATTTCTTAAACTTTTCTATTTAATGGTATGGGATTTCTACCAACAGAAGTATAAGATAAAATAAAGAATAAAATGAATAAAGTAAAATACAAATAGAGTATACCTTCAAATATTCCAAAAGATGCTTACTAAATGAATTTTTAACTTTAAAAGGGTTCTAAAATGAAACCAGCAAAATTGGCATCAAAAACAAGTAATATACAAGATTTTCAAAATTAAAAGTCAGTATATATTATATAATTATAGATAAGAGATAAAAGTTAGAATTGAATAATTGAATGATTCTAATGATGGATTACCAAAAATAAATTCTAAAAATGTTTAAGAATTTGAGAGATCTCTTTCAGAATCAAAATAAAAAACATTAAATAAACATTTTAGATCAAGTATTATATTTAATTAATAAATAATTTAGAAACCCAATAAGAAGATTAAGTAGAAGTAAATGATCCTAAAAGAATTATTTAAGATATTAATTAAAAAGAATTGCTATTGATTTAGCGTAGTCAAATGTTATTATCTTAGTTGAATTCTACTACAGAGAATTATTAAAAATAAAACCAAAGAAAAAACAATTATAGTACTTGTAAAATATGATGAATTTAGATTTTCATGAAAATATTTCATCTTCACCTATCAATATATCATCTGATTATTCCTTTACAATTGAGGATTGTCTAAGGGAAATTTACTCTGTTTAAGGTTCATATTGCGAATTTAAATTCATATTTATTTCAATTATTTTTCCTTATTACAAATTGAAAATATATTCATCATAATATTTTTCTATCATTTTCAATCTATTCTCTAGAATTTCAGATTTATGTGGTAATTATTAAAGTGCACATTCTGAAATTATAGGAAATACAGGATATTCTTTAGTAGATTTAGATAATTATTCATAAATAGGAATTTTGTAATTTTCATCAAATTATTTTCTCCATAAATTTAATTTATTAAATTCTTTATTTTATAATATCTTTAAATCACTTGATTAGATTGGTACACTCTATTAAAGTAGATATTTATTAAAATCACCAGCAACAGAAGAATCTGTATACATTAATGCAATCAAATTTTTAAAAGCATTAATTATCATTTAATCATCTTTAATAACTGTTTAATAGATTGAAATTATTTAATTGAAATGCTTTGAGTCTAATTTTGAAATCAAAAATTTGAAAGTGATCATATCACATATTGTCACTAATGTTAACAATTTATCATCTTATTAATATAATTATAATATTACATTTATGTTATTGACTATTAATAATTTTAAGACAAATATTCAAAGATTTATGTAGAATATCAATTTCATCTAGAATAACTAAAGCTACTTCTGATTATGATAAAATATAATGAATTTAAATTAAGCAAGATTTAATTAAAGGGTTAATAACAATATGATCTACATTTATTAATTCTAACCATTTCTAAACACTCTTTACAATCATTATAGGAATAGTATCTCTTTATTCTTATAATAATTTATTGATTTAAGATTAATCATAATCTTCTAATAATTTCATTTCATTTTCGAATTCAGGATGTGATGAATTGAAAAAAAACTATTCTAATGCTAATTCAAATGAAGTAAGTTGAGTTAATAATTTACAAGATAATCTCTCAAATTACTTTATAGATGATTCAGAATTAATGAAATTTCCTTCCAAATATAGTCGAAGTGACTAATTGATTGATTCAATTAATTCATTCATAAATACAATAAGTCCTTCATCAGTTTACCAATTTGGTTATAAATTATATTCTTTAAGCATCATATTTTCAACAAAGGTTTCATTTCTTTATTCAGGAAATCTATTAATTAATCATATAAATATACAATGGTGAATTTATAGGGAAAATCTATGCATAATCGTTAGAAGGTTTTTTCAAAATTTGATTATTATATCTAAAATATACCATTTGTATACTCAATATAAATAAGCAACATTTCTTTCATCATTGTTTAAGTCCATACCAAATTAGGTGTATTCCATTCTCTAGAAAAATTACTAAAAATGGCTGTTTCATCTCCATCATCCAAAAAAAGCTATATTTAATGAACATTTAGAATACTTCATATAGTTATTTAGGTAATAATTTGATTAGTCTATATGATTCCAATTAATCATCTGATTTTCTTAATTATCGATCTGCATTTTAAAATTCATATTGTAATAGATCCCTATAAAATAAAAATGCTTCCATTCTATCATTTTCATCTATAACATTCAACTATATTTCAAAAATAATGAAAATACTTTGAAAATTATTTCTAAAAGTACACTTGTAAAACCACTAGATATTAAATTCATACAATCCCCTTTCTATTTTACATCATACATTTATCGAACTAATTATAAAAACTTTTATTAATTTTAATATCATTTAATACTTCTCCAATTGTTTTGTCTTCCTAATTGTTCACCTTTCTAATTTGAGTGATCAGATATTTTATAGACTATTGGTTCATTAATAAATAATTATATTAATATATATATCAATATTAAAAGGTGTGAATTAATTTAAATTGGATCATAAATACTTATGTATATTTAATTTACTTTATTTCAATTTTTAAGGTATTCTTTTACATTAGATAATATAAAAAAATTATTTATTATAAGGTATATTAATAATATTGTTTCATCAATAACTTATTTATACTAACATAACTAATATCTATTTTATTATATAATTAAATAAAGATTGTAAAATCTAAAATTGATTCCTAGCTCATTTAACAGAAAATATTTGTAAAAATTAGTTGTTAAATAATTAATTATTTTGTCTACCTATGTATTCCAACAGAAAAGTGAAAACAAAAGTATCCTCAGACTTTCAAAATACCTGTGTAAATTGCACAATTTTATTTCTAGTCTTCCAATTTTAAGCGTCAGCAATTTCATACATAAACTGGATCTATTTCACCTTGCAGAATTACAGCTGATAACTTTTGTACTGCAAAAACATACACTCCTGCAAATGTTTAAAATGATAAAGGGGTAAGTTTATATTATAAATCTACAGCTTAAAAAAGTCTAAATAGAAGCATTTCTAGCAGAAATTGAAAAACTAAATGATATTCTTAAAAAAAAAGTAAATTTGATAAATGAACTTACTTTAAAATTAAATTCAAGTGAAGTTCATTTCTAAGAAAATAGAGAATAATAATAAAATATAAAAATATCATATTAACATCAAGTAGAAGAGTAATCAAAAAGAATTGAAGAATTGTTGCTAACGAATAAAGATCTTATGGAGACAAATATTTAATAACAATAAGAGTTAGAAAATCTATATATACAGATAGAATAATATAATAAAGAATCATAAAAACTAAAAGAATCTCTAAAAAATTCATAGACTTTTCATAATGATATAGAAGTCAAATAATTAAGAGTGGAGCTTAATAATTAAAAATAAGAGATCACTCGATTGTAAATTTAACTCTTAGAAGAAAAAAAAGATTTTAATTTATTAAAATTATAAAATGAAGAACTTCAAAACTAATCATAAGTAAAAAGTTTAGAAAAAAGTTTGTCTGATCAATAATACACTATTGATAATTAAAAATAATGTATAGCTCAATTAAGAAAAACTATTAATTTACTAGAATAGAATATCTCTGATTAATTTATGAGTGAAAATTCTTATAATTAACTTGTTAATGTTTTTAACACTTATAAAGATCAATAATAAGAATCTGAAGCTAAGTTGAATAAAATGTTAAAAAATAAAGAAACAGAAATAATGGATCTAAAAAACAACTTTTAAAGTTAATAAATATAATTAGAATAGTCTAATCTTTTGGTAATATCCTTATAAAATTAAATTGAAAAATTATAAAATATGATCAAACTTCAAATAGAAGATTTTGATATTAAAAAATTTGAAAGTGATTCAGTAAATTAATAACCTCTTAAATAAAATAATAAAAATTATAGTAAAAAATTGAATAAAGATTAAATTTACACTCCATAAAATCCTAGTTCATAACATCGATAAATAAATTTTATAGTATTTCTATATATTTTATTAATTTTAGAAAGAATAATGTAGGCATGTTCCCATTTCAAGTTAAATTTTTGAAAAAGAATTATAATCTTATAAAAATAAAATGAATAGTCCATCGAATATTAAATTTAGATAAGATTTTAAAGAAGGAAATTAAAATAAAAAAGTGTGTTGATATGTATATTTATTTAATTTCTACAAAAACTTCATTACTTTTTCATCACAATTTTGCCATTAATTTTATTATGAGTTAGTGTAATAGATTGTCTTTTTGTAGTTTATTTATATTCTGTTTATAATCTAATTGTATCTGTATTATGTAATTATAATTTTTTTTTTTATTTTGGATGAGGACTCTCTAACATAATTTTAAATTGTTAAAAAGAGGAAAGTTTGTCGAGATTTTTCATAAGATTCTTTTAAGAACTATTCTGAGATGTTAAAGCACTTGCTTTATAAAATTATCTTAATTTTTCTGGAGTCTTTTTAGGTTATGTTTTTATTTTGCTACTAAAATTATTAGAGTAAATTTTAATAAGTTTTGAATCCTTTTTAGCTGGTGTGAATTCTGTTTATAATGATTACTGTGAATTAGATTTTTTATGTACTGGTGTAATGTAATTAAATAATTTAGGCTAACTTTAATTATTTCCACCAGTATTGATAATTTAACTTAAACGCATTTAATCTGTTTTCAATTATTCTGATGAAACACTTCTAGTACTTGTAATAAAGTGAGCACTACTATGTTTAGCTTAGTTAGTATTAAGATTGTTTTAATCAATCTTATTAGATATTATTTTTTGAATTTTAATCTTATTATCTTAAGATAATTTTATTATCTTGGCTTTCATAAATTTTTAGAATTCATTTTCTTCTTAACTACTATTAATATGTTATTATGATGATGATTTTTATGAAGGATGAGGCAATTCAGGAGATTATTTTTAAGAATTTCTAATATTTTTTAAGACTTTTCCATTGATCAAATGAAATGGTAAGTTTAATTTTAATTTATCTTTATTTATTTAATTGTTTCTTATGACTAATTATTTTAATAATTTCAAATTCTAAGATGGCAATTTTGTTAGTTATTTTTAATTATTTTTTTCTGTTTAAATTTATTATTGCATTGTTAACCATGTTTCATCTATGTTCTAAAATATTAAATAATGTAATTACAATATAATCATCATCCTTTTAGAATTTAATGATTTATCTAAGAAGAGATTTTGCAGATTTCTCACTAATCTTTGTTATACTATTCAATACTTGAATATCTTCATTCAATTTTTCATATTCTATTTTATTACTTTAAATTCAATACATGTACTTATACTGGATTATTCATATGGTATTCCTAGTTATATTTTAATTCTTCTATATTCATATTTTCTAATATTTTAAGATTTATTACTTTTTTTTCTCATAAAAATAAGTAGCCATATCTGCAAGGAATCCAAAAAACATTCTTGGTATATCTTTATGATATTTATAATACTCTACTAATTGTTTAATTTTGTTAGATTATATTGTAATTGGATAATATCTATATTCATATTAATAAATTGAATTACTTTTTTAAATACTCCTCATTCTCCTTTATATTTAAATTATCTTTGAAATCTATGACCCACTTAACTGGTTTTGTTGAAAAAAAGTCCTCAAATTTTTTCACTTTTTATTATGAATATTTAGTGTACAAGGCCTTCTCAATCTTTAATGAATGATACACTATTTATTAAATATGCGTATAAATGTTTCACATTTTTTGAACATTTTAATTTTTAACAGAACGGACAATCCCTCTTTCTAAAAGAACTCTTCATAACTGTATATAATTAATATTGTATAATAAATTAATTTCAATTCCTTTCTTAACAATTGGTATCCTAAAGAATTTTTTTAAATTCAAATCAAGTCTTTCAATCAATCTTTAAGTTTATTATTTAGTTACTTGATATAATCTTGAAAAAATCTATTTTTTTTCAAATCAATGTTTTTTTACAACAAATTTGATATAATTTCATCCAAATTATAATTAAGTGTCTAAGCTTTCTCTTTATAATTATGATTATTGTTTTATAATTCTAAAATATCTAAATAACATGAGTTAATATAATAGAAAATCATTTGTATTATTATTAATCTAAAAGATCAAAGTTATTCATAAAATTGAGATTCACATTAATAATGGTAAGTATTTGAGTTCATTTTTTAAAATTAATTAGATTTAGAGTTCTTTATAGATTTTTATGTTTTAATATGTGTTATAACATTATATATTATATAATCTTTTAATGACAGAATATAAATATTAAAGTTTAGTATTCTTTTTAATGATAATTAAGTTTTTTAATTTATTGAGTTCATATTCAACAACATTAATATAATTCTAAAATGGTTTCTATTTGAATTTCAAAGAAATATCCAAATTTAAATTATGTAATTTATAAGTATAGAATATAATTATCCTAATTTTTTGAATTATCAATTATTAAAAACTAAAAGAGGATTAAATAATTTAATAATTTGATAAAGAAGGAATTAGAATTATTTATAACATTTTCACCTTCACCATTGATTCTTAAGGATAGTAGAGAAATTAATATGTAAGTTTATTCTATAAATTTAAATTTATGATCGCAATCAGTACTAATTATATTTTTGAATTAATATCAATAAATTCTTATATTTTGAAATATATATGTTAAGTTTATATTTAATTTGAAAAGAATTTGTAAAAATTATCTGATTTTTAATTAAAATAGGTTAATCAAAAACAAATAATTTTTTAATTAGATATACTAAATTGTTAAGGTTAGAGGGGATATATTATTAATAACTAATAGATTTTATTGATTTAATGAGATTATTTCTTAACTCAAAATATAAAAATATAAAATAGATTGCTATTCTCCAAACATGTTTATGTCAAATTATTAATAAATTTACTTATTTTAAAATCACTAAATATTATGGGTTGTTGTATATCTTAACAAAGAACCTAAGAAGCTGTTATTTTAACTTAAATTTAAAAGGCTGTATAAGAACAAGAAGAAATGTCCATTATTGAGAATGTAGAATAAGAGCGTAATGATATTATTGAATAGTCTGAACTAATGGCTAATGATAAAAAATAAGAAGAATACTTAGCAAAAATTCAAAAAAGTGAAGAAGAAGAGGATAAGTAAGAAAAAAAATAATAAAAAACAAAAACGACAAAAAGAGATGAAAATTATCTTAAAATCATTGAATACAAAAGCATTAAGATTAATTATTACATTCTAACTCCAAAATATGATGAAGTTTCTATGTATTATGAATTCATCATAAATACAAGTCATTTAGATTTTTAATATGAGATAAAATGTAAAGCAATTGTTACATCTGAACCAGAATAACCATTTTCAATTAAACCATATTCTTATTTGGAAGCATCTTCAAATTCAAGTTACGATATATTTTTTAGAAATGACACTTATTTTACAATAGATTAATAATTAAATACTAACAGACAATCTTTTGATACATTATTAGAAGTAGAAAGAACTTTAAAAAAGAAAAAAGAATAGATAATTTTACCTTCTGCATTTTAATTACGATCATAAAAATAAGAGGATTCTTAATAAAATTTGAATAGCCCAAGAAGATCACCAAAAAAACAAAAAGGCAAAATTCAAACTGAAGTTGTTTCAGAAATGTTAGAAGTTCTGCATGTATTTGATATGGAATTATGCCCTCGTTTCCATTAATTATTATTTTTTTTGATGGTATAATAATAAATGGCAAAGTTAAAACCATATTTAGTTAATATATCTGAAGTCTACTTTCTTTTTGATCAGAAACCTTCTTTAGATGAACAATAAGTATAAAAAATTGCTATATTTTATGAATTTTTAGATTATAATTTATAAGAATTATAAGATTATTTAAAGAAAGAGAAAAAATAATTGTCACATTTGTTATTCTTAAGATTATCCTTAGACCTAACATAGATATTTTATTATTGTTACAGCTCTTATACATATAGATGTAATTTTACTTTAAAATCAGTCTATTATACTAATAAAAATAAGAAATTTAAATTATAAGCATTTGCACGATTATAAACTTTAATAAGATTTTCAAATGAAGAGAATGTATAATAACTTCTTTAATCAGTGAGTGAATAAAAGTTTAAATTCTTTATAAAAGATTTTGAAAAAGATTTTGGAGCTTTGTGTGATCTTATTCTTCTTTTCAAAAATATTGATAATTAAATAGGAAATATAAAGAAAATTAGGAGGAAGAAAAAAAACTCAGATCAACATCATTAAAAATATGCAGAATTTGCTATGTCTTTATTAGATTCTGAAAATTCAGATAAATTAATATATGAATTAATAAGATTAAAATGTTAACCTATTGATAAAGATAACTTTGATTATATTTTAGAGGAGATCAAAACATTAATAATGACTTTAGAATAATAAATTTAAGATGAAATATATTAAAGAGAAAAATTGAATGATTTAAAAGAATAGATGATTTTACAAAATGAAAGCATTATTAAAATAAATAATAATGAGTAAGTAGATTTTATTGCAGAAGAGGAGAATGAATTACACAGATTTGAAACTAATTTGCCAAAAAAATCTAAAAAGTAAAAAGTTTAACCTAGCGAAAATGATCTATTTAATGAAATGAAGTATTCTGCCTTATTTTATTTTGAAACATTTATGGAAAGAAGTAAGAAATTTTTAGAAATATGCACAAATGATGCTCATCGTGCATATGCTTTAATACTCTAATCTATAGGTCAAACTATGAATATTCCATCTAGAGAATAAAAATTAGCAGAATAATAATTGATATTACAAGAAGCAAGTAAATTAGTGTTAAAGGAAAAAGTATTTATAATTTAAGATTCATTTCATTATTATTTGTTATTAACACTAATAAGTTCATTAGTTGATAAACCAATTTAATTATTAAATTAACTTAAATCATTAATTTAGTAGTAAAATACTATAAGAAGGAAATAAATACGACCTAAATTAAGTACACATTAAACATGTACAGGTATAATTGAAATGAGAAAAGCATTGATATTAGATCTTTTTTATATTGATCATTATCTGAAACGTCATTTATTTTAAAATGCCACTTAATTAGTATAACATATAGTAACATAATAATTGAGATTTAATTTAAAATCATATTTACTTTATGGAAGAAGTCTCTTCATAAGTGGTATAATTTGTGAGAAAATGATGCAACCAGTTTCAGCTATGTTGAATTTAGAAGTTTGTAGATTACTTTATTAACAATTTTTCCCTGTTTAGAAAATAATGTATTTAGATGAAGAGACTAATCAATTAGTAGATGTAGAATATTAAGAAAGTAATAAATAATACAAATAAATAATGATTCATTTTGAGAATGAAGGTTCTGAAAATTTGAATATACTTGAATTTAATTTAGGACTTGTATATTTTACATTGTCTGAAAAAGAAAATGCTTTAAAATGTTTAAGAAAAGTAAAAGAAGCTAGAGAAAAGAAATATGATTTAGTTTCGGATGAGGTTTTAGAAGTTGTCTTGTAAATTTTAAAAATACATGTTGAATAAGAAGAAAATGGAGCTGCTTTAGAGATTTGTTAAGAATATTATGTTAAATTTAAATATTTGGCTAAATAGAATATATTAACAAAAAGTAGATTAATTGCTCGTTTATAATTAATTATGGCAGCTATATATGAATGTAATATGATGTTAGTAAGTGCTTTAAAATATTATTAGAAAGCAAATAAAACATTTGCAATGTCTAAAAATAATTCTTATGTTAGATAATTACATATTTTATAGAAAATTAGAAAAATAGTTGAATTGATAAAGTTAAAGGCTTATTAATCTCATAGTTTAGAGTAATAATCAGAATTTAATATTGAGCATTATCTTGGTCATCTTTCTGAAAAAGTGAAGCCTTACTTTAATAATCAGTTTATTAGAATGTTAGAAAATGACAAGATAGTTTTATATAATGTTACTTTGATGAAAAGGTATATAAGAGCAAATCAAAATTTAAGAAATTTAGAATATTAATAAGCTTTAAGAAGATATCAAAGAATACATTAAAAATTTAAAAAAAAGAAAATTGATGAATGTTATGGTTTTACTTTAGAGAAGATTGGTACCATATATTTGATTTAAAGAAATTTAAAAATAGCAATACAACATTTAAAATTAGCATCTGAATTACATGATAGATATTTGTAATTTCCATTGAAAGAAATGAGAATATTAACATGTGAAATATATATATTACTTGGTTATGCTATATTAAGAAATGTTAAAGAGGTTCAGAAATAATTAACTCATATTGATGACTTTATTTAGAATATCAATGATTTATTGAATTGGTAAAATGTTCCTTATAAATAAAGATCAAATAAATTTGCTATATTATCCAATAAACTAGGTAGATCAGTATTGTATGTACTTAATGATCTTTTTGAAAGAATAGAAAAATATAATAAATTAAGAATCAAATTTGGATAGAATTTAAATAATGATTAAGTTTTGAATGAAATTTCAGAAAAGTTTTTAAATGAAAAATTCAATTAACAAACTGTGAAAAATTCAGATATTTCAAGTTAAAGAAAATCATGTCTTTTTGGATTATTCAGTTTTGGTAAAAGAAGATAAGCAACATGGAAAGAATCAATTTCATAAAATTAATAAATAATCATATAAAAAAATGAAGTAATAAATAATGAATAAATGGAATTATCAAAAAGTAAAATTGATATATAAATTAAAAAAACTAAAGATTAAAATACAGATAGAATTGATAAAAACTAAAAAATAAAGAATTCAATTCCAATAAAATAAGCTGAAAAATATTAATATATTTAATAATTTAAATAAGATAGACCAGAAGTTTATGATTAATTGTAAGAGTATGAAATAGATTAAAAAACAAGTTCAAAATAAAAAACATCTTTACCAGCAACAGCTTTGGTCAGTCCAGTTTTAAGTCCCATTAGTATTAAATCACCATCTTAATAAAAAACTTAAGATAAAAAAATAAATCCTTTCCAAAAAGTTAAAAGAAAGAAATGAATAAATTGTCTAATTTAATGAATATTATTATTATTATTATTACATATTTAAATATATATGGGTATATGCTTTGGAGTTAAGAAGAATGATCGCTACGCAATTATTTAAAAACAAATTGATAATACTGTAAAGGAATAAGAAGATATGTAAATTTAAGAAGAATTAGCATATCAAAATTAAAACTAACTTGATGATGAAGAAATAACACTTAAAATTAATACATAAACTTAATTAATAGTTTCTAAAGATCTAAATGAAACTGCAAGTTAATAGATCATTGAATAAAAGGCTTAAAATAAAAAGAAGAGAAAGAAAAAAACCAAAGATGAAAATTATCTCAAGTAAATAGAGTATCATATAACACTTAAATCTATTATTATTGAAGAAGAATAAGATCAGACTTAATAATAATATAATATACTCATGGTACTAGAATATATGGGTTATTGTCATAATGTCTAATTAAAAGGAGTGTTAATTAATCATCCAAAGAAAACATTTCAACTCATTCCAAATACTTATGAAGATGCTGCTAAACATTCTAGATTCTCTCCTTTTTTTTAAAATGATTTTTACTTTAATATTAATGCTGATCCTTTACATAATACTAATTATTTTGAGAAATTATTAAATGTTGAAAGAACTATAACAAAAGATAGATAAATTAGAATCTCACCTACTAAAAGATATTCTAGAAGATCATCTTCTGTTTTAGATGAACATTAAAGTCCATCTCCTTTAAAAAAAAGATAAAATATAAAAAAATAAGAATTTGTAAGTGAATTACTTGAAGTAGTATAAGTTTTTGATTTGGAAGCCTAACCTAGATTTCTTTAAATATTATTTGCATTATTATTGAAAGAATAAATGCCATAAATTAGTAACAATATAGTTTACATTGAAGAATTGATTTTTTTATTTGATTAATTGCCAAAAATGGAATAACCTAATATATATAGAATTGCAATATTCTATGAAAGTCTTGATTATAATCTTCATGATCTACTTGTTTATATGAAACATGAAGAAGTTAAATTGTCATAAATTTGCTTTCTAAAATTAGCACACAATTTAATATAAGCTTTATATAATTGTTATTCAAATCATTGTTATAGAATCAATTATACTTTATCTACAATATTTTATACAAAAAGACACAAAAAATTTAAGATTTAATCTTTTTGTAGAATATAAAGTTTAATACCATTTGATGGAGATTAATAACTTAATTTAAAAAATGTACCTGAATAGAAATTAAAATTTTTTATTAGATCTTTTAAAAAGGATTTTGCTGCCTTATGTGATTTAATTTTATACTTTAAAGATGTAAGTAAATCATTAGATAGTATCCAACATCTTCGTAAATAAGCTAAAACAAATAAGTCTTCTGAATATTTAAAATATACAGAAATGATTCTTGAAAAAGACTATGAAAAGACTTTAGTTGAAGTAATTAGATTTAGTTTAGATGAAATCTAATACGAAAAATTGAATGAGTACATACTTTCAAATTATTAATAGATTATTAAGCGACTTAAAAGATTCTACAGTAAATTTAGAATAAATTATCGCAGAATTAGAATTAAGAAATGAAACAGAGAAAAAATAATAGAAAGAAAATTAAAATTTCTAAATTTATGATTAATCAAATAGTGATAGAGATGAATATTAAACAGAAATTGAAAATTTTGATTTAGTTTAATAAATGAATTCATTACCAGAATTCAATAAATCTTAAAAAGTAACATCACTTAAATGTTTATACAAAGAATTATTATATTCTTCCCTATTTATGAATTATCGTTTCTAACAAAATTGTATCTCTTATTAATAAAATTGTTCAGATACTTTACATGCTGTTCATTCTCATATTTTATAATCTTTTCAATAAATAAATTTTGATGAATAACAATATGAAACTTCATTAAATGAATAAGCTAAATCACTTTAATCATCTATTGATTAAGCAGTAGCTCATCCTATAGATAGATAAGATCCATTTCATTATTATGTGTTGATAAATTTATTAACTTTATCTCAAGATAGACCATTTCCTTTGATTACTTAATTATAAAGATTAATTGAAGCATAATAAAAAATTAAAAAAGAATAGATAAAACCAAAATTAAAATAAAATCATGCTCCAACTGGATTGATTGAAATGAGAAAAGCTATAATTCTTTAAGTATTCTATACAGAAAATTTAATAAGTAGACATAATTATTCTTAAGCAATTCATTATATGTAAAAAATAATTACATTATAACAAAAATAAAATCAAAAAAATTCACTTCTTTATTCTTATTGTCTATTTTTAAATGGATAATTATGTGCTAAAACTATGTAAACTATTTCTGCAATGCTCAATTTAGAAATGTGTAAACAATTATATGATATGTATTTTCCATCTTCTATTATTATGACAGAAAAAGTTATTGAACCTAAATAATAATAACAATAAAATTAAAATAAAGAAAATCAATAAATTTAATAAACTAAATCTTAATGTTTTATAAAGGAAGTTGATAATATATCTACAACTAATTAATCAGTATTAGAATTTAAATTAGGATAAATGTATTCTTAATTAAATGACTAAGAAAATGCACTTAAATGTTTAAAAAGAGCTAAATCTATTAGAGAAAAGAGATTTGAATAATTCTCTGATTAAGTCATTGAAATTACTCTAGAAATTCTTAGAGTCTATGTTGAATAAGAAGAAAGTGGTGCTGTAGCTAAATTATGTTGTCAATTAGCTTAAAAAATGAATGAAAAATATAAAAATAAAGAAGCTTTAAAAACTAAAAATGTTGGAATACTTCAATTAATTATGGCAGTTATTTATGAAAGCAATGGAGTTTTAGTTAGTTCTCTAAGATTCTACTAAAGAGCTTTAAAAACATTTTAAGCTTCAAAATCTAATAATTATATACGATAATTATATATAAGTGATAAAATTAAAGGAATTATTGAAAAAATAAAATAAATAGCAACATAAACTATATCATTAGATAAGTAATGTATTAATCAACTTAATAATTTAAAGGGGTTTTTAAGCATTTCAGATATTCTTAAACCTTATTTTTCAAATTCTTATTATTAAAATTAAAAATAAGCAAACACTATAAATTAAAATATTGTATCTTCTTTAGTATATGCTAATGGTTATTTGAATAATTATGAATTAATTGATGCACTTATTAGATATTAAGCAACTCATAAAATTTATAAGAAATAAAGAATTGATGAATGTTTTGGTATAGTTTTAGAAAAACTTGGTTTAATTAATATTTACTAAAAAAAATATGATTAAGGAATTCATTATATGAAATTAGCTATAGAAATTCATGAAAGATATTTATAATTTCCAATGAAATAATGTAATATTATAAAAATAAATCTTTATATTCTATTAGATATGGCTTAAAAGAATTAATAGAAAAAAATACTGGATTAATTTGATGTAATAGAGAAATTCATAGAATAAATCTATGAAGATATTCATTGGAATTTGACTCCTTAAGTTGCTTCTCGAATCAACAAATTCAAAGTAATGTCAGCAAAAATTGGTTCAAAGACTTTGCATTAGATTTAAGAACTTATTCATTCTATAGATCTATATTATAGTATTAAGAAATTATTGTATGAAAACTTCACAGATCCTCAATAACTGTAAGAATAAGCTTAATTATATTTAACAAAAAAGTTAATATAGATGAGTAATAAAAAAAGACAACATTGGCTTGAAAAAAGAACAAGATGTTAAATTGGTTAATTAGCAAAAGTTCATATTATATAAAGAAGAAGAGTTTCCAGTATGTTTTCTTGTAATGAGGGAAAGAAGGTTGATGAATAAACAAAAAGTAGAATAACATAAAATTCTACACTTATTGATTAAACAAATGAGAAAATACAAAAAAATTAATTTTCTTCAGTTGATGAATCAAAAGAAACTGCTTTACCTAATAATAAAATTTTAATAGATTTAAGATCTGCTGATGAAATTTTAGAAGAATAGAGATAACGTTAATTAGAATTATTATAATAACGTAGATTACGTTTAGCTAGAAATATGAGTTAATCTAATGAATTCAATATATAAAATTAGTAAGGATAAAGTGGTTCATTTATAATTTAAAGATAAAGTTAAATGATTTAATTTAATTAGATGAAGTAAATTTTGTAAAATTAGTAATTATAAGTAGAATGTTAAAAATCTATTTCAATCAAAGATAATTAATAATAACAAAATTCATCTTAAATAAATTTATAACCTATAAAAATGGTAGGAAGACAAAAGAAGTCATTATCATAACCAGGTGTTGAACATGATTAATCGAAGAATTCATATATAAAATTAGCTGATGAAGGTTTAACAAATAAAAGAAGGAGAACAATAAGTTAACAAAGTTTGGCATCAATTTAATAAGTAAAACTAAAAATTAATCCTTTTGAAAAATCGGTTAAAAAAAAATGATTATTTATTTTTATTATTTAATATTTTCAATATTTCTCATATCTTCAAAAATATCAATTCTTTTTTCAACCAAAGGAATTCTCTTAAGTTTTATAACACAATTATTTAAATACTCAAAACTTATTACATAAATCATTATTAATCTTCTAAATAAGAATTGAATATATATTAAATAATGGGTGTTTGCTGTTCCAAATAACGAGATAGAGAAGATGGAATAAGATAATAAATTGAATAGACTATAGTTGAATAATAAAAAATAAAAGAAGAAGAAGAATAAGAACAGATTTAATTTTAGTGTTATTCATCAAGCAGGAAATCATAAACTTTCCAAATTAATCAAACTAATCCAACTGATATTTGTAACTTGGCTACTTAAGTTGGAAACGAGGATGTAGCAGTTAATGTTGAACAACCAAAACTAGATAAAATAAAAAAGAAAAAATCAGAGCATCATAAAGACGACGCAAACTACTTAAGAAAATTAGATCATATTTTATCTATAAAATCAATTGTGGTTGAATTGTAAAAGGAAGGAGATATGAAATATTACAAAATTTCCATACTTATTAACTATAAAGAACTATTTTATAATGTTAATTTGAATGGTACTTTAACTACACAATTAGATTTCAAATATTTCACTTTAAAGCCTAAAAAATTTGAAGAAGCTTAAAAATATTCAAGGTTTCTCACATTTTTTTCAAATGACAATTATTTCAATGCAGATAAAGAATGCACAAATAATTTTAATGCATTTGATAAATTATTGTATGTTGATAGAAGCCAACAAGAAATGAAGGCAAATATGAAAAAAATATAAAAGAGATAGAGTTTGATTTTACATGAGAAATAACTTGAAACATGTTTAATTAATTCAACTAATTAAGAAATGCTTGAAATTATCTCAGTTGTAGATATTGAATAATAATCAAGATTTTTGACAGTTCTATTTCACTTGCTAGTTTAAAAATATTTTAAAAAGCTTGTATTATAATTAGTATTTATAACAAATACTACTTTCTTATTTGAATTACCTCCTTAATTTGATTAACCTAATGTATATAGATTAGCTTTATTTTATGATAAATTGGATTATTCATTAAAAGATTTATAAAATTTATGTATAAAAAATTAAATGGAATTATCTAAGATTTTATATCAAAAATTAGCACTTAATCTTATAGATATATTTTATTAATGCTATTCAAATTATTTATATAGATTAAATTTTACATTATCAACAATATTTTATGTTTCAAAATTTAAGACTTTTAAGTTGTAAACTTTTGGAAGATTAAAATACTTGTTATAATTTGGATTAAATGTAGAAGATGGAATAAAATAATTAGATGAAAAGAAATTGAAATTATTTTAAAAAGCATTTAAAAAAGATCTTTTAGCCTTATGTGATCTTTTAGTTTATTTTAAAAAGATTAATCATTTCACATTAAAATAAATTCAAACATAAAGAAAAAAATATCTTTAAAATATAACAAAAGGTGAAGAATAAGATGATGACACTAATTATATAATTTATGTTGATAAAATTTTATCATCAAAATCAGATCGATATATTTTAGAATTCATTCGTATGGCAATATATGCAAATGAAATCAAATCAATAGATAAAACTTTACAAGATACTCTACCAATAATTGAATCACTTTAAAAATCTATTAATGAATATGAATCAAATCTAGAAGGAGAAGAAGAAAAGGATTCTTAAAAATAAATTGATATATAAATTTAAGAACCTAATCATGTAGAATAATAAAAAGAAATTGATTCAGAAAACTCATTAGATTTAGAAGATAATTAAAAACTTTTAAAAACGTTTTAATTTGATTTTAATTCAGAATATGAAGAATTATCTATTAATAATAATAAAATCACAGAATAATAATTAATTTATAAAGAACTAATTTACTAATCATTATTATTTGAAGATTCATTTCATTTCTATTATCAAAAATTTAAAGAATGTTAAAAAACAAAATTAGAAGAAGCATATGTTGAAGTATTAAATTCATTTTATACTTTAAAATCCATGACTGATGACTCTTGGTAATATAAATTAATTATGGTATCAAAAATGATGAAAAAACCTATTGAAATTATTAATTCAATCTATGAAACCAGCATTGATCATTTTCATATTACAATTATTTTTCAGATACTTACTTTATCCTAAAGAAAGCCATTACCCTTATTAAATGAATTTCAAAGAAGTATTAATAAATAATTAGAAATGAAAATGTAAATGGATAAAAGATTAAGAAGTCACAATTCATCTAAAGGTATTATCGAATAGAAAAAACATATAATGATTCAACTTATGTATGCACAATCTTATTTAGCTAGTCATAATTATTATTAAGCAGTCCATAAAATATAAAAAGTAATTGGATTTTAATTAAAAAATCAGCATCTTGCTTCATTATTTTATGGATATTCATTATTAGTAAGTGGAGAAATATAAAAAGAAAGTCTATAAGCAGTATCAGCAATGCTCAATTTAGAAATGAGTTAAGTTATATATGATGGTTATTTCCCAGAATTTATTACATTAGAAGAAACCCAAGATCAAGTAGAAAATGGTGTAAAAGAGAAAACAACTCAAAAATTTGAATACATTAAAGTTTAAAATTTAGCAACAAGTAATAAGGCTAAATTGGAATTATTATTAGGAATGAGTTATTTTGATGTACATGATTAAGAAAATTCATTAAAATGTTTAAAAGTTGCTGAAATGTTACTATTAAGATCATTTGATATGTATGCAGATGAAGTTGTAACTGTTGTATTAAAATAATTATAATTATTTGTCTTATAAGATGATATAGGATCAGCCTTTAAAATAACACTTTCATATGCAGAAAAAATGAATTAATATTATTAAGAAGGAAAGATATTTAAAAGAAAAATCATATCAAAATTATAATTTATAATGGCATGTATTTTTGAATTTAATGGATAATTTTTAAGTGCTTTACGATATATAGAGAGATCTAATCGTACTTATACTAATTCTAAATCTAATAATTTTATTATTTAAATGCATTTTTAAGCTAAAAAACTTAATTTAATATAAAAAATTAAAGTAGCATTTTAAAAAATAAAAAATAAACAATAATTAAGAGATTCAACTGATTTAGCATTATTTTCAACTCTTAATGAACATATGGCTTCTACTTTCCTTTCATAATTTTATAGATAAAGATTTGTTTAAAAATCTTCATTACTTCTTGAAAAATATGGATAATATTTAATAAAGGTTTAATAATTATCTAGACTTAAAATGAATCAAAAAGCACTTAAATTTTTGAAAAAGATTGTTAAGATTTTAAACAAAACTAAAAAAGATGAGTTATACGCTATCTTATCTGGTTATGTAACTTATCTGAGTCTTGAAAATTCTAAAAAACCATAATAGATTAAATAATTAAATGAATAAATAGAAATTAATGAAAGATATTTTCTCTTCCCAATTAAAGAATATCACTTATTAAAATGTTTAATTTATCTAATAATTCTCTATACTAAGATGAATTAAACAAAATAAATTCAAGAAACTAATGTTAAAATTCAAATGGTAATTGATGAATTTCTTGAAAATCTCTAATGGAAATCTATTTCAACAAAATCCTTTAAAAATGCCCCTAATAAATTTGAAATATTTATTAAAAAAGGTAAAATCTCTTTATTGTATTAAATATCTGCAGTTATTGAATTAATTGAATACTATCATAATTTAAAAAAGTAAATATTTGATGCTATGTTTAATGGAATGTAATTAGCAGATCTATATAAAACAATAAGAGCTGATTTTTAAAAGTTTATTAGTGAAATCAATTATCAGTTATTAATTTAGAAATAAAATTGTTTATTTGGATATTATTCTTAAATAAAATATCAAAATAATTTGCCAATCGAATAGTAAAAAAATGAAAATAAAGTTTAAGATAATATATTTGTATAGGCATAATAAGAAAAAGAAATAAATACAAATTTAACAAAGACTGATACAGCTAAAATTGTGTTGGACATTAGAAGTTATTAAGAGATTTTAATCTCTAACAAATAAACCCGTTTGTCAAAATAATAACAATAGAAAAAATTAGAAGTTAAAAACTCTAATAATAGTTTAGAAAATATTTCTACAAAACATGAAAAATAAAAATCAACAAGTCACACTGATTAATTGAAAACAAAGAGTGTCAAAAAGTCAACTAAATTGAATCCTTTTGAAAGCACCATGAAAAAAACTCAAAAATAACTTTAATGAATTATTAGTAGAAAATTATAAATAATTATAAAGATATAATTTAATTATTATTTTCATACTTTCTGTTTTAAACTAAGATTATCATAAAATACAGTAATTTATAATTCCTAACTATTCCTTATCTTTTTCAAATCTTTGATATTTAAAAATATCTAATACTTAAAACTATAAAATGAAAAAAACAAATTAAATTATTATATCTTATAAAAAGATTTTCTGATTATCAAATTTTGATGATATGTTTAATATTCTAAAAAGTTCTTTTTAATGTTTGGACGACATTTATAATATTAGTATCATTTAAATCAATTTATTTAATTTTAAAGATTAAAGCAGAAATGAAAAAAATCAAGTTTTTTCTTCTTTAATAAAAATTAATAAATCCAAAAATTAATAATTTAATTTTCTCTCTTTAAAAGATTTAGTAAAATTGCTTAAAATAAGATTAAATAATTGACTCTATTATGGATTAACATTATTGATGGTTTAATTGTAATTAGACCATAAATTGGAGTAAATCAAAAATAAATTAATAATTATTTTTCTCTTTAAATTTTATTAATCTATGAAATTCTAAAAAATAATTATTGCACTTAATTTTCTCAAAATAATTTGAGATTAATTAGAATCTAATTCAATATGTAATAAAACAGTATTTTTAGATATGAAAAATCGATCAAAAATACATAATAATAACCTTAATGCATTAAACAATTGTAATAAAATAAAATTATATAATAAACAGAATATTATTTCTTTGCACTTTAATTATTTTATAAGTAATGCTCATTATATATTTTTTATATTTATAAATAAAGTCTATATAAAATGATTGATTCATAGTTTCCTTAGTATGTTTCTTAATTCTTATCTATTTTATTCCTTAAGATTATTACTTGATTATATATTTAAAGTATAATTTTTCTTAGAATGACATCTTAAGGACTTTTAATAAGAGTAATTTGAGGAGGTCAAGATACATTTTAAGAATTTATTATGTTATAATTTGATTAAATCAATTTTTCTAAATTTATGATATTCATTAATATTATATATAAATGGACCAATTCTCAATTGAAACTAAAATAAGAGAAGTTGTTTATGAATTGTCTTAGCCCACTATGATGAGATGTAATATCACTTATATTAATATAGTATCTGATTGTTTAAGATAAATAGATTAATAGTAACTGAATATTGATAATTTGAAATAGTAAATTAGATAATAGAATGATAATTAACAAAATCATTAGATTGAAACTAATAGGAGATATTCTGAAATTGATAATCTTTAGAAATAGTAAAAAAAGCTAGAGTTAGAAATCATGAAGAATTTAACACAGAATTAATAATCATCAACTCATTTGAAATCAAGAATTGAATCATTAGAAAAAGAATTGGAACAATAAAAGAATAATAGTTAATTTGTAATAAATTCATAAATAAAAACTTAATCTGATTTAGATTAGCTAGCAAAGAAACAAGCAGAACACACTGAAACTTTTAATAAAAAAATTGATGAATTTTTTAAAGATTATTATACATTTTTTGTAGATAGTAGAAATTAAGTGAATAAAATTTCAAAGGATTAGCAATTACTTTAGAAAGATGTTTAGAACTAATGTCTATAATTGGAGTAATTAGGGACCTTTAAAGATCTATCGGAATCATAGTATTCAAGTTTAACTTAAAGGGTTGAATGGATAATAAATGAAATGAATCATTTGGTGAATTAAGATTATTTTAAATTTACTTTTGATAAAGTATTATAATGGATGTATATATAGAGGAAGAAAAGTCAAGAATGGAAGATAATTAATTTATAAAGGGAGCTGTATAATCACTATAAAGTTAAGTACAGGTTTACAATATATCATTTGATGAAAGAGTAAAAGGGTTAGAGATGTTTGAGATTCAATATCGTTAGTAGTTGAATTCTTTTTAATAATAAATGAATACGTAAACAGAGAATTATTAGAAATTCTTTAAGGAAACAACTTAATAATTATAAAATTAGAATTCTAATTTAAATGAGTTATAGGATTTTTAGAAAAATGCTGAAGAGAAAATATCAATTTTAGTAAATAATTAGATTAGTGTATTCTAAACAAATATAAATTAATAAATGAAGAAATTGACAGATTAATTTAATGGTTTAAAAGCTACGATAGCAAAAGAAATGTCATAGGAGTTCAATTATAAATTAGAAGATATACGTTAATAATTATTGAATGAATCTTTAAAATAATAAAATATGAAATTAGCTATATTTGAATTATAACTTTAGGAGATTAAAAATAAATAATATCAAAAAGATGTTGAAGTATAGGTTATTTTATCAGATAATTCATTAAGTTAACAGGAATAATTATAGAATTTTATAATTGAATAAATAGATATGAAAATAACAAGTAGTTCATTTAAAGGTTAGAAAATAACTAGAAGAAATAGTATTTGTTAAAATACAAAAGGAGGATTTAATTTAATTTAGATTGGTCAATCTGAAAATACTCAGAAATCTTTGGTTTTAAATGAATTATTGAATGAATAATTAGAAGATATGAAGACTGATATATAAATGTTATTTGAGATGAGAGAAGAAATGGAATAAAAATTTAAAGTATTTGAGGCAGACTTTTCAGTTGCTATATAGAATTTTGATAGAAATCATTCTCATGTATTGAAATTAAAATCAGATATATTTAATGATACAGAATATTTAAATAATTAAATTAAAATATTATTTAGAGAGAAGGATATTATGAATAGAAAATTTTCATTACTTTTATAATTATTATCTGGTTGTTCAGAACTTACTTAAATTACTGTTGCATATTTACTCAAATAATTAAAAGATCCTATAAAATTTACATCTGATTTAGGTATGGTTTTTGAATTCAGAAATGAAATATGCAGTTATAGATAATCAAATTATACTATAGAAGATCTTTTGAAAAAATAATTTCAGAGTTTTATTGATAGTTGGGATAAAAGTGAATTATTAGAAGTTAGAGAATTTAATCCATATTGGTATTTTAATAAATACATTTATAAAAATCATGTAGGTCTATCTAAAACTTTAGACAGATCATTTGAAAAAACAATTAAATGTACTACTTAGACTGTAGTTGATGGTGAAGAATATGTTAGAAGATCTGGTAGATAAAGAAATACTTCTTAAAAATAATCAATAATGATGAGTATGGATTCAACTAGATAGAAAAGAGTAACTGTTAGATCTATATATAAATAATAAGAGATTGATGATTGTAATGAATGTTTTCCAAAAGTGAAAAAGTGAATAAATTTATATCAATTATGATACATTATATTAATAATGAATTAATAAAATTATGGATTAAGAAAGAAGACGAAGATGGATTTAAACTCAATAGTAAAAGCTAGATGATATCAGATCTAGAAAACTTACTCCTACTCATCATCTTAGAATTGATAATATTAGATTGAGTAAAACTGAAAAGATGATCTAATTAAAATAACCATCAATGTTAAGACAATAATCAACTATGGCTATAGATGAATATATTTCAAAAGGAGATTGTAAACTTATATTTTTATAATAATAAAATGAAGACATTGGATTTAAAACATTTACAGAAATGATGAAAACTAATTCAAGTTGGTGGGGTAAAGCTGATTAACTTAATCCAAATGAATCTACACTTAAAAATAGATTATAATTCAATTAATTATAAGCTAATCAATTTACAAATTAATTAAATAGAAAATGGACAAGCACAGTAAATGAAATTACAGAATTGATAAATAAATAATAAGAAATTTAACATCTTTAAAAAGTTAAAAAAATTAAATTAAAACCAAAACCTATACCATAAGTAGAAGAAAATGAATAAAATAATGATGAAAATAATAATAATAAATAATTTGATACATCCTCAACTATAATCAAAGTATTTTGGTTCAATATTTAAATAAATGAATGGAAACCATCTGTTAGAGAAGGATGTTCTCTCACTTATATTCCTTCTCTAAATAAAGCATATATGTATGGAGGAATAGGTAATGATTTATTTAAAAATGTCATTGCTTTAAATACATAAACATGGGCTTGGAGAGATATTGGAATTGGTAAAGGAGAAGCACCAAATGAAGGTAGATTTGGACACACAGCCACTCTATATAAATCAAATATTATAATCTATGGAGGAGAAAAAAAGTTTAATCATCTTATGAAGATTAGAGAATGTTATAATGATGTTAGAATGTTTAATCCACTAGAAAAATAGTGGACATTAATAAAAACAAGTGGAGATGTCATAGAAGGAAGGAGAAATCATATAGCTTAATGTGTTGGAAAATATTTTATTATTTTTGGAGGTCTTAATCCTTATGGTTAAGTATTAAATGATGTTTGTGGCCTTAATTTAGAAACTAATAAATGGTATTATTATTATTTTATAGGCTAGGTCAGTATTACATTTAGAAAATCAATTTCTAGAAGGTGTGTCAGATGCTGCATCTGCTGCTTTGTTTAATGGAGAGGTTAAAATGGAAAATCCTTATTTTAGCTATGAATGTAATAAGAAAAAAGGAAAGTATTCTACTGTTAATTAAGAGGGAATATATGTATTTGGAGGAAGAACTCAAAATGGAGAAGCCTCAAATGATTTGAGACTCATTTAATTTGGAATCAAACCTATTAAGATCATTAAATTAAAAACAAAAGTACTTGTTTGCCATCATTTTAGGGGTAAGTACCAATTGCTCGATATTCTCATAGTCTTAATTATTATTATAATTTGAATGCTTTAATTGTATATGGGGGTAGAAATGATTCAAAAGATGAGAACATTTTTAATGATTTATATGTTTTATAATTAATGTAGATGAATTGGGTACTTGTTTAATAAATTGGAGGTTTTAAATAAGGTAAATTCAGTCATTGTAGTGTTTCAATTGATTCTAAAATCTTGATTTTTGGAGGCTATACAAAAAATGTATATGCTAATGCAGATATCTAATTAATTGAATTAGATTAATATAAAGTTTCTAAAATGATTAAAGAAAATAAGATTAATAATTAATTGACTATAAATAATTAAGATTTATTGACTAATACAAATTTAAAGGTTTTTAAAACTGAATTTTACTAAGAAAGTGCTGATTAAGAAATAAATGAGACAAAAAAACAAATAGATACAATGAGATTAAGTTAAATGAACTTAAAGTCTTTCATGCCATTGCCAACTAAAAGTAGTTCATAATTAATGCAAGATTATAAATTATTAAGGTTGAATTCTAAATTTTCGAAAACAAATATCTTTTAAAGTATATGATAAACAAAAATAATTTATTTAAATAAAATTATCCTTTACTATACTTTAGATTATTTAATGTAATATAATTTATCATTTTCTTTTTGTTGTTGCATTAGGAGGTTTTTTGTTTTTAGTAACATTTTTTTTCTTTTGCTTATTTACTTAATCTACACTTTCTTTATCTACAGCGATACCAAAACTTCCTATTTTAGAATCCTAAATAATTTAAATTTATAATTTACCATTAGTTTTTCATTATTTTTACATTGTTAATTTAATTTTTCAATAAGAACACTAGCCAATCTCTTTGTTTAATTTGAGATGTCATCATTAACAAAAATCAAGAATGATTAATCTTAATTATCAATAATCGCTTTAATCTCTCCATAATAAATCATCTATATTATTAATTATAAGAAATACCTTATAAATTATAGCTTTTGTTACTTATTCTGATAATTAAAATCTCTCCTTAAGAAAATCAACTGAAATATTAGAAAAGCCATTCTTAAATGTATATAAATAGCATTTTAAAGCTTATTCTTAAACCCTTTCTTTAATTTATTATTAGACTTATTCATAAGAAGGTATTCTTGTCCAAAGTTGGATTTATTTTAAGAGATCCCAACATTTAGTCCAATTTCCTTTGGCTAATTCTTTAGAGGCAGCATAAATTAAGTCTCTCATATTTTCAGGTTATGGATTGAAAGTTTAGGAATCATAATATTAACAAAGCTATCTGAATTTTCTACTAATGATTTTGTGAGAATCTTCAAATAAATCTTGATTAATGTTAGGAACTTCTAATAACATTGCAGCCAATAAATAAACAAATTCAATAGTCTCAACATTAATTGACATATGATAAGGCACTGTATATCTATATTCTCCTTCAACTTATTTCGTATAATTTTATGAGAGCAAATCCTTCAAAACCTTATCTCTACTTAATAGATCAGCCAAATGTAGATGAGTCTCATTTATAAAACCTTATCTAAAAGCTCCAAATCCCAATTAAACCAAAGCCCTATTATAATATAACTGAATTAATGTCTTCATCTATGAGACTTATTCATATGAAATATTTGATATGAAAATTTCATGAGCTTATTCATATTTACCATTCAAAGCTAAATTATATACCCAATATAGAGTTGCCTTTATAATAGTTTCCTTATCTCCATATTTGAGAATATTTTCAACAAGTGATTAGATTTTAGATGAAATATCTCCATTACCAAATATTTATAATGGAGTTGCAGCTTATTTATTAGTTTATAATTCCAATAATTTTTAGATCACAGCTGGTCCAATATAATATATTGCTTCTAATTGTTTGAAACTCATTAATGCAATATTGGCAGTGTCATTCTTAATTTTAAGTAATTCTAAGAGTTTTTGGGATAAATGTGTTAATTAATATAAATCACTAAGTCTTTCAGCATATTCTTATGTGTAATAATCAATATTTTAAAATGCTTTATTTAATTCAACTTCGAGTGTTTAGAAATTGACCAAAAGAGTACTTATAAATCTAAACTCAGAAAAAGAGTTTTCTTAATCATATTTACTATAAGTATGTAATTTTTCAACTTTGACTCCCTTATCTTAATGAAGTGAATATAAGAGGAATGTATTTTAATAGATTTATAACCATGATTATCTATTAAAATAAAATGGTGCTTCTGATTTAGCTTGATCAATCTATAAAGAAATCGTGATAAGCAATATCTATGAGGATAAAATAAAGAATTACTTCCACAGCTCTTTGGAGATTCTCTTTGATAAAATATTATATGTATTTTTCACAAATGTAAAGATTCTCTACTTAATTTTTTTGAATTCCTCTAGATGATACAATTTATTCTAATTTTTTTTTGACTGATTCAGGATCATAATCAATATGAATCTCTTTATTTTAAGCAATATCAAATTTAACATCATAATCTATAATATCTGCAATAACTTTTTTATTAACTTTCTCTTGTTAAGCTTCTTCAATTTTTGCATCTTTTTTATCTGGTAATTTCTTTTTTAACCAATATCTTCTTCTAACCATAGGATCATTAGATTAAAGCAAATATTTATCATCATCTTCTGATTCTGAAGATTCTTCTTTTTATTGTACTTCTGGTTCAGAATCTGATCCAACTTATTTTTTATCTGCTTTTACTTTTTTCTTTCTCTCATCTTCACTTTAATCAGTTGTAACAGGATTATTAATAAATTCATCAATTTTATCTTTAATTGCTAAATAATGCTTAGAATAAATGAATACTCAAATTAAATTTCTTAATTCTTTATTTTAATGTGTTATAAGCTTTGCTATTATTTACTCCTAATTTCTTTTTTTATTCAGCTGTAAATTAGAGAACCAATACTTCTATTTAACACATAATTCTGATATAAAATCTAGGTAATCCACCTTCTCTTTCAAATACTTTTGCACCCTTTTCAACCTCTTTATTTAATTCTTCAAATTTATCCAATAATGTAACAAAATCTTAATTTTTTATTTTAATCTTAATTTCTTTAATAATTTCTCTTAATTTTGTATATCTTTTTTCTTTTTCTGTTACAATAACTCTTTATCCTTCATCATCATCTGAATCTATTAATCCTTAAATAATTCTAGTTCTTGTTGCTTATGATTATAATCCTGCATCTACTTCAGGTCCTCCTCTTGGAGCCTCTTCTTCCCCTTCAGAATTGGATTCCTCCTAAAAGAATTTACTCATATAATTTCTTTTTAAATAAATGATTTATTTATTTCCATATACTAAAATTTTTAATAAACATACATAAAAAATCTCTATAATTTTATTAAACATTAAAATATAAATATATCATCAATTGCTACGAAATTTAGGAGATTCTGCTATTTTATTACTTCCATAAAAACAATTCTCTTTCTCATCTGAATCAAAATTTGTTTTTGTATCAACTTAGAGTTTTAACATCAATTATTAACACCATTAATTAAATTGAATAACAAATTATCTCTTAGCTATCATTTATTAAACACAACTTTAATGTTCATCCAATCTCTTTTTATAAATAGTCATTATATTTTAAAATGGTTTCATTTACATTGATTCAATAATATTAATTTCATTATGAATTATATCATCTTTCATCTTATACAATGAATCTGAAATAGATTAAGTAATTTATGTATATGTCAATTATTCTTATTATAATTGAATACATAAGGAATCCTAGGATCAAGATAAATGGTTACTTTTAATTAAATGATTGTCTAAACAATAGAATGTAGCTATTATTCAATCAATTTCATTTAAGTTTAAAGTTGATCTAAATGCTAAATTTTCATTATGTTTTATTAAAGTTATTCTTTAAAATTATTCAAAGTTCTCTTTCTTTCTTCCATTTCTAAAAAACTATTAATTTCAATTGGTAATTAGATTTCTTTCTCATTATTGATTCTACTTGGACATTCTTTAGCAAATTTCTTATCTATTTATGCACATTCACTTAATTTTGGGGATTATGATGTTTTACTCATTAAATTAGATGCTGATAAACAATTTTGTAATTTAGGAGATATTTATATATTATTTTTAGTTCTATCAGATGTAGCCTTTGAATCTTGAATAATTTTGCCATTCATTTTACTCAAAATCAAGGAAATTTAGGAAGCAGTGGCTTAATTTTATTCTTTAAATTTTGTAACTTTCTAATCCTTAGATTGATTTTTGGCTTTTATGTAGTATTGATGAACTGACTTCAGCTACATAAATTTAACTAACTTTTTTATTATTATTAAATTAATATATTAGTTATTACAAAAAATGATTATTTTACATTTAGTACATTAATTTATTTTTTCAATGTACAAGTTAAATATTCTTGCTCCAAAATAATTTTTTGATTTACAAACACCAATCAACTTTCTTGTAAAAAAAAAAAATTTTGCAAATGTTAGAGAGATCAGATAAACAAATAAAAATGAATAAGGTAATAAAATTAGCTCTTATTCATTACCACATAATATTTGGATTTATACTCCTCTTAACTTATCAAATAATAGAATAATAAAACCTTAAGGATCTTTAGCATTACATCAAAAAATCAATAAACTACCGATTTATATGTCTAGAAAGGATATGATTAATGAATTAGAGAAATTTAAACAAAGAGCTTGTTCTACATCTCCATCAAAAAAACAGAAAAAATATCATAATTTATTCTATAACAATGTAGAAAGGAATGAAAAATTGAAAAAGTATTTCCAAACATATTCATCAAATAGTCCTTAAAAAATGAATAGTATATCAAATATAGAAGATACACGTCAATAATTCTTTACAACACCAAAGTCATATGAAATTAATTACAAAAGATTAAATTCTGTGAATCCTTCTATCTAGACTAAATTTCCATAATTAAAGAAAAATTAAATAAAAGCTGAATCTAAAGAAATAGATAGACAAAACAGTGAACTCATGAATACTTCTATCAATTAAAACTGTTAGGATAAAATCTCAACTATATAAGAGAATAGTCAACATAAAAAATATTATCAGATTAATAAATGTAGTATTTAAAGAAATAAATTTTTAAATGATTCATACAGATTATATGGATTTGTTACAGAAATAAAAGAATAAAAATAAAAATATTCTGCATTACATGTGAGTAATTTCAATAATCTAAATAAATCAACTGAATAAAATATAAATTCAAGTTAATCTAAATCAAGAGAAGTAACTCCATAAAATAAAAGCCTGAAAAAATCAAAGTCTTCAAAAGATAAATTATGTATTTTACTTAAACAATCTCATTTAAAGTATCTTGAAAGACATCTTAAAACTACTGATAAAAGATATAAATCTCCAAAAAAATTAGAAGAATATGAAATAACAAAAGATAAAAATATAATACTTTCTTATTTTCCAAATTAACAATCAAGTTAGATTCTTAAAAAAAATAATAATAATAATGATTATGATAAAATATTTTGATTATTTTTTTTCAATATCTTAAATTAATATATATATATATTATAATAATATTTTTAAAGATGATTCAAAATATCATTATCATTTTGATTCTAGTCTTCTTGCAGTATTTTCTTCCAACCACCGAATGAAAGATTTGTCCTAATATCTTCCGAATATTTCTTTATGAAAATATGATTCTGCTGCAACCATAGCTGCTGATTAATATTCTTCAAAAACTTTTGGATCAGTACAATCCATTTATGCCATACTCTCTTTATAATTTATAAATTAAATATTTACCTTAAAGATCATATTCTGGAATTATTCTGAGATATTTTCCTTCATGTCTTTTGAGTTCAAGATCAACAAAATCTTGATTACTTTCACCGAAAGCATCTATTATTTTCCCAACACTCAATAATCCTTCATCAACTTAAAGTTGTTACTTTTACTTAGCTACTCCAGTTGAAAGACTTAAAAGGAAGAAATTATCTTAATCTCTATTTAACATACATTTTCTTAGATCTTCCAATACAAAATTTGATGGATTATTTACTCCTATACCTCCATCAATAAATTAATATTCTTTTCCTGCTAATGATTTTATTTATGCAGCAGGAAAATATGTTGGTGCAGCTGATGTAGCTCTTCCTACATCTTTCATTAAGAAATTCTCAGTTAGATCAACTTTGGCTTTTCTTGAACTAAATACTTTAGCAACTGTTTCACCTCTTTACTTTTATAATTTAACAGCTGTAACAATTACATTTGTATTTTAAATAGTTTCACTCAATTTCACAGTACCACAATGTCTAGATAATACATTCTCTATTCCCTTGGCATCATACTTAGATTTACTCATAATATTCCATACACCTCTCTTTGAATCCTCAAATATAGTTTTACCTTCTTCAGTAAATAGTTTTATCAAACCATCCTTATCAACTAATGGATTCTAACCATCTTTTGTTCCAACCATTGTTAAGGCTAACATTCCTCCAATTGATGTACCTCCAATACTATCAAATAATTAATATGGCTCTTTTTTCATTTATGTACATAAATAATTCACAATTGTTGCTGGTAATAATCCTCTCATTCCTCCTCCATCCAAAGATAATCCAGTATAACTATAATCTGAGATATCTATCCTTAAAGTATCTTATTTAACAAATTTCTCACTTAACATAGTTTCTTTTTATTCTTTTTTTTCTCTAAAATAATTTATTTTAGACATCCCTAATTTATAAAAAGTTCTCTATTTAACTTCTTAATCTAAAATATGTAAATCAAAAATTAATACAGTTTAACTACTTTGATAAAGTTTAGTTAAGAGTCTAAGAGAATCATCATCAATAGTTGAAAGAGTGATTGAAAGTGTTATTAATTTTTCAAATAGATATGAGATTTCTTATTTAAAACTTTTCAATGTTAAATCCATATATTATAATGATTAACTTTTAATTAATTCTTCAAAATTTAAACATGAATCAATTATTTAATTAGAAAAGTATATTTAAGTCAAAGATTTATTTTAACCAATAGATTTTGAAAGTTCTTAAATAGTTTCTTATTTAAATTTGTTTCTTCTTAAATCTAATGCTTATAAGTTGTAACTTTAACATAAGAATTTACAAAATGATGTAATATCTTAATCTATTTAAAAACAATTTTATAATGTTAAATTCTTCAAATAAATCATTTAATTTTCTTTATTTTACCATTATTACTATTCTAATTTTGATAGTAATTCAAATTAAGCATTACCAATATTATTATGACTTAAATTCAAAGAATTCAAAGGAGTTTTAACAATTTTATCTTATATTGCTTATTCAAATAAATGATTTAAACCTTAATTTGTTATTTAATTTCTACTTAAATCAATATATCTCAAATTTTCACATTCCCAAAATTATTTACTTATTGATATTAACATATTATCATCTATTCCTGCATTACTCAAATTTAAATGTTAAATATTAATTACACTAAATGTACTTTCATTAAATATTTCATTTAAATTATCTACAGTTAAACTATTTCCTGAAAAATCTAAAGATGGAAAATGTAAATATTTATCTGATTATTTTAAATTTGAGAGATACTTTTCAATTATTTAACTTTTAATCATTTTTAAATTAGCAAAACTCACTTTTATAAATTATTTATAATAAGAAATCTATTATAACAATTATATTATTTTTTCTAATACAGATTCACTAGCACTAGGTATTGTTATCCATTCTATATTCTATAAGAATTATTTCACTGTTTAATTTACTAAAAATTATTCTCTACCTATACTACTCTCAATTATTTAAGATAAATCAACTAAAAATTAATCTAAGAATTTTCGTTTATCTTCACTTTTATGAGAAATCAAAGATTATAATTCTAAAGTATTAATAAATTAATTCTTAAATAAACATTGAAATATTCCAAAAATGTAAACTTTCTTACTTTTTTCATCAAGTTATTTTGATAAAAATGTTAAAAATTAACTTTGTTAATCTTCAATAACAATTCCACTTTTTACTAAATATGTTGGTAATGGTGATCTTGAAGTTTAATCAGTAAATAAAAATTTTTCATAAATATCACCTAATAACTAAAACATTATTTCAACATAAGTTTTTTAAAATGATGATTCCTCTTCATTAACTTTTATTATTTTTTTATTTGCTAATTATTTAAAAGCTCCATTTGATGTAATATCATCAAATATTACTTATATTCCTTATAACATCCACATTTCAACTATTTCTTATTATAATTATTTACAACCTTTTGCTTATATCTTATTTAATTAATTAATAGTATAAACTTATGTTAATTATGGACAATTATTAATATTTAAATTCTATAAAAATTATCCACTCATTTCAATTGATTTTAAATTTGGTATCTCTGAAGCTAATAGTGTTTTCAATCTTAAAAATTACAATTTCTTTTATGCTCCCAATTAAATCAATCCAGAACAACCACTTATATTTAAAACATGTAATTCACTACATTTATAACAAATTTCATTAATAAAATTATCTGTTATTGTATCTATATATGAAATATTTAAAATCTTTATTCTAATTAATTCAAATTACATAAATATTTATTAAAATTATCTATATTATAAACAACTAAAATTTATATATTCAAAAGGTTAATTATAATCTTATGAATATTTTTATATATTTTCTAACATTAATGATACTTAAGATTCTTTCAAATTTCTCCAATCAATTGAATTTATTAATAATTAAAAATGATTTGGTTTTTTTATTATTTATAATTTTTTATTAAAATCTTCTACTTCTGTTAATAGTCTTGTATACTTTAAAACCATTTTCAAACCTTTTGATGGTCCAATAGAATTCTTTAATTAAAAACTAGAAGGATATTTAGCAAATGAAAAACTTTCTCTAAAAGATATAAAATCTTGTCTAGTTAAACAAATTGGTAAAGTACTTGAAAGTTCATTAAATTTTTATATTAAATTTAATGTACTATTGTTAATAAGAGTTTAATAATATTCTCCTAAATTTGGATCACATTATTTAAGTAAATCTAAATAAGTAATATTTTATTTAGCTTATTATATCAAAGTTGCACGATGTATTAATGCAATCATATTTTCTTTATTAAGTGGTAAAATTAATATAGATTATGTTTTATCTACCTTTAAATCAAGTTAACTTAATTATTTTAACCATTATTATAAAATAATTGTTAAATTTGAAAATACACTTAAATATTTTGGATCTATCTTTTCATTCATAAATTATGTAAGAAAATATATGTTTTTACAACATAAATTTATTTTATCACCTTCTCTTTCAAATCCACAAATATTAATTAAATTATCATGTTTTGGATCAAAATAAATATTTGTTGTAACAGGAGAAAAGTAATTACCACAAGGTACTAATAACTCTTAATCAGGAGTAATATTAGTTTGTAATAAAAGTATACTCAATAAAATCTTATATGCTAAATTTTAGGAACCTATTTTGTTTATTAAATTTTATTCATTAAAATGATGATGTAACATATATTATGCTATTGTAAATCTAATCCTTTATCCTTCTATCATTGTATTGATCACTTCATAAATTGAATAAATTTAACCTTTATGAGTTGCCAATTCTACTTTAGATATAAATTAATCTAATTATATCAATTTATAAAGTGATATTGCCATATATTTTTAAAGTGGAAAATTAGGTTACATAAATAATAATGAATTATCTTTCAAATTAAGTAATGCAAAATGTTTATCAAAATTTTAATTAATAATTGTATTTAAATTGACTTCTAAATAATTTGGTAAATCTTATCTATTATCCAAAAGATTATTATTGAAAATACATTCATATTATTAATTTGTAAAATAGACTGATCCTTTATATAATATTTAAAATTCATATTATCCACTTTATTTTGTCATTTGAGTCCAAAAATAATTCCATTATAAACTTCCTAATAAATGTGGATAATATTTTTCAACACCTTCAAATATTTAATTATGATATTTTTATAATTAATTATCATCTTCTAATAAATAATCAAAAAAATTATTTCTTATTTTTCTATTATTTTCTATTGATAACAATTTCAAAAATAAATTAAATTTTTTATGTTTAAGAGAACTTTCAGCAATTGAAAGTTATCCTAAACCAACAATATTATGTAATTTCTTATTCATCAAATATAATATAATTTTATTACATTTTTCATCAGTTTAATCTATTTCTGATATTGATTCAAATAAATTTAAATTTAATTCTTAAAATTTATTACCTAAAAATTAAATAGCTAATAATTCAACAAGAAAAGTATTTTTAAATTATGAACTTGATTATGCATATTAATAATTTGCTTAAAATGCTTATTTCCATAATTCATAATCAAACCATGATTTATTAAAATTTTTGATTACTGAATCATATATTTCATCTTAATGATTTTTAAATTAAGTATCTAAATTATAAAAGTTTGTATATGCCAAATAATCTATTAATTTAATTCTATTAATTAAACTAATATCATAATTAATATTCAATTTTTAGAAAAACTCAATTATTGTAAATGATGGTGATTTTAAAACTTATTTATTTTATTTATCTACTTCCTATTTTAATTCTCTTAATTAATTATTATATTTTATTAGTAAATATCCATCAACTAATTTATGCATAACTTCTTCTAAATTTAATTTATTAATAAAATCTTCATAATCAGTTAATCTTTATAATTTACTTGTCTCCAAACGCATAAATTAAAAAAACAAAGGATTCAATAATTGAGTAATTTATATTAATCTTACATTATAATGTTAAGGAAATATTACTTCTTAAATGTAAATAAATGTATCTTCCATCTTTTTCATTCTTTTATAAGTAATTGAAATAACTTCTTCACTAATTTACATTGATTTTATTCTATCTTGATTTGTTTTAGAATGATAATTAAAATCAAATATTTGTGTTTCTGCAAGAAAATCAAGAAATTTAAGAAACGCTTCAAAAATATCTTTTGGTTTGATTTCATTGAATTCTTGTAAATCATAAGATGCTTCAAAAATATCTTTTTTAAAATGAAATAAAGGATTTTTAAATTGTTCATATTATGTTATTTGTGATTACATAGCATTTCCATAAAAAGCTTGTAAATTACCAAAATATTTAGGAACTAAATGATCCAAATGATCAGAAACAAAAAGGGATAGAAAATGTTTAGCAAATTCATTTTTTTTAATATTCAATTCAGATTCCTCTTTTATTTGTGTAACAAAATAATATTAATATCTTTTTGGTTTATTTGTAAGTGTTAATCTAATAACAAAACCAGGAGGTAAATCTAAACCAAAAAGTTCAGATCTCAAAAAATAAGATAACAAGTATCTTTAATAATAAAATACTTAACTTATTCTGGTCATATGAAAACCTTCTTTTTATAATTATTATATAAAATTTTCATCTTAATTTGAAATTAAAGTTGCCATTTCTTTAGATATATTATTAGGTTAATTTAAAGGAGATTTAATTTAGACTTACTCTTCAAATTACTTAATTTGCTTTAAGAGATTGATTTATTATTCAATGATTTTCAATTATTAATGTATTCCTGAATAAGGATGAATAAATTAAGACATGCAGATTAAATCATTTACTTCTTAAGTTAGGATTTCTAATAATCTATCTCTAGATAATCTTCCAATTTATGGAGAATTAGTGGGTAAATAATTGGATTATAAATGTTATTTTTTAAGTTTTTTAATAAATTCAGCCAATTTTCTAAAATACTTCATCTCATTATATTCAGCTGTAATGCCTTTATCATTTTCAATACTTAAATAAGAGTCATTTTCTTCTGACAATTAATTTAAATATTAATTTTCTTATTCTTAAATATTATCACCATATTGAAAATTGAGTTGTTAGAGGTATGATTTGAGTCTAATTCTACATATAGCAAATTCATCAGGCTTAGCATTCAATTTTTAATAGAACTCATTAACAAACTTTTGTAATTTTTCCATAATAATTAAATAATCATAATTTCGAGAAATTATCGAACATTCTTCAAGATATAGTTTTTCATTAAATTACAAGGAATTGGGAAATATTTATATAATTATATTTTCAGTGTATTTATAATCTTTCTCTTAAATATTCCTTAAGAGTAACAATCTTATCTTAAATATGATCAACTATTCTTGAAATCAAATCAAGTGATTAAATTCTTTATTGTGATTCCATTTAATATATTTCCTATTATTATCTACACCATTAATCTTGACCATCCAAATTATTCTAAATATATAAATAAATTTAATTTACTTAATTTCTCTCTACTTCACCCTAATGATATTCAACCTTCCCTTCAGATTCTTCTATTATACTCTAATAATTTAAAATTGCTTATTCTAAATTCTATCTCTAATCCTTTAGAGTGTTTCTCTCATTAATTAGAACCTTAAGATTATTATTTCTCAATGTCTTCATCTTAAGATTTACTCTCTACAATTTGAACTCTTAAGTTGGCTAATAATTGTAATACTTTCTTTGCTTGATCTACATCAGCTCTTGAATTCATTTAAGTCATCATTGATATGATTGGTTAAAACAATAATCCAGTTGATGTAGATTAACTACAATTTTAAATTACTAAATTACTTTTATAATCTATAGAGTACTTTAGTAAATCTATTTTTAACTTATATAAATGAAGATCCACCTGATAAATGTTCAATTAATGCATAAGCTTCATCAATAGAAGAAATTGATTCTATGTGATCTTTTTGTTTTGATTAAAATTCTGAATATTAAAGATCTCTTTCACTCTACCCTTCATTTGTTTTTCTTAAGTTTTCTTCAATTTCCACAGATACTTCTGCAATTTTATTTAAAGAACGTTCTAAATTCCTTGAGTTTTCCTTATTTATAAATTAAACTTCTTACTTCAACTATTTTAGAATGAGCTTTAAATTACTATTAATGATAAGCTAAATTAGTAGCAAAATCATGTAATAATCTACTACATGAAGCTTCTGTATTTTATATAAATAGATCAGCATCTTTTTATTCTTATTCAATCATAAATCTAAATAAACAAAGCATATCATAATACCTAATATTATTAATATAACTTTAAATTTCATGAACTGGTGATCCTGTTGTTAAACCTATTTAAATTGCATTTAAAAATATTCTTCCAGTATGTTAAGTATCAATTTCTGTCAAAATAGTTTTTGAATCCTTCATAGTGGCTGATACTACCATTACTAAGTATAGACTTAAAACATATGAAAATTTCATTAATTAAAATAGTATAATAAAAACGTATTCATAACTATATATGTGGTAAATCCATTAATTCTTTCGATGACATTATAAAGACATCACGTTTCATAGGATCTGTTGCTAACCAAATCTATGATGAATAACCTTTATAGAAATCAGCATCTGAATCATCATCACTTGTCATTTATCCTTTAGATTTTTAACTATATATTATTAATCTATAAATTACTTTTAAACTATTCTCATTAATTATTCCTTTTATTCTATAATATATTGATTTCCATAATCTTTTTTTTCACTTTCTGGTTCTCTAAAATTAACACTTTTCTTTCCCTAAACTGATTTTGAATATGTTTTTTATCCAACATTTTCTTTACCTTTTTTAAGATTTGATCTCAATTAAATTGTAGTTTTGTCTAAGAAATCTCTGTCATCTTCCTCATCACTACTATTGTCAATTAATTTTCCAGCATAAGGAGTCCATTTGGAATGTTATGCATTGAACATATCATCTTCCAATAATTATACATCACCTAAATCATGAAATACAGGATTTCTAGGCTAACTTACAAACTTTTGCTCTTTCCTGTATTTTGGACCTTTCTCTCTTTCTTAAGGTTTACGAGCATATTCTTATCTGGGCTTCTCTTACAAAACCTCTCTTACAGCTGGTCTCTTCTTTTTCTACATAAGAATTTAATCTTTTATTTCCAATTCAATTTATTCTCTATAACCCATTCTTTATTCTTCCTCATAATCTCCTTTATATTAAGGTAATTCTGCTTCTGCAAATATAAATTCTCCTAAATCAGGTTCTTAAATAGATGTCTTTTATGCTTTCTAAGGATTTCTAGGTTCCTTATTTTAAGATTTCTTTATTTATTATTCCACTTCTCCTTTAATATCTATTTATTAACCCATTTCTCTTTTTACTTTGAGTTCTTTTTCTGTTAATGGTTCTGGATTCTTTAAAGTAATGTTTTTTCTATCTTTAAGATCAGTTTTAAATTTTTATAATTTTTTCTATTTCTTTTCTTAATCTTCTTTAAATTCTCTAACTTCTCTTGTAGTCATAACTTTTCCATTTTTTACTTTTTATTAATAATGTTTAATAATTCCTTATTCATTTAGATCTTCTGCTTCATTTTCAGCTTCTTCAAACATTTCTTTAACTCCTAAATCATCTTATTTCTACTTAATTCTACTTAAACTAACAGATGGTCCAACTTTATTGTCAAATTCTTTATTTGGTGTCCATTTTCTTTTTTTCATTGATGAAAATATAGCTTTAACTTGTCTATTAATATAGTCAATCTTATGTTTTTTTATTATTGATTCTTTTTGTTTTTATTTTTTTTATTATTTAATTTCATGAATAATATTTTTAGCATTTTATTCAAAAAAATCTTAATTTAATTTAGATGAATTTTAAGTCTTACATTTAATAGGAGACTTTGTTTTATCTCTTTAAGATAATGAAAATTATTTTTTATCAACTGATTTTTTTGCTTCTTCTATCCACATTTTTTTATAACGAGATTCTCTATCTTAACTTTCAGGAAATAATTTAGTTAAATTAATTTAATTTGGTTTTTCTTTTTCTTCTTCTTCTTCTTATTATTAAATCTTTAATAATCTTTCTTATTCTTTTTCTTCTTATAATTTTATAAATTTAATTTTTTCATCTTATAATTTTTTTTAATTAACTCCCCAAGCAAATTTTTATTCACAATCTTCTCTTTAAGTTTAAGCTCTAACAATTTATTATTTACCATATTTTTTCATTCTTTCTCTTTATTACAATTTTTATTATCTTATTCTTTCCTATCTTTCAGCTTCTTCTTTTTTTGAATAAACTTATTTTTTATTGTTTTCAGTTGAAACAATTTTACTTAAATTTCTTTATAATTATTCTGGTTAAGGTGCTTATCTAATTTCATCATCTCCTTATTCTCTATCTGAGATATATGATTCAGTTCCACTTGTTTATGAATCATCATCATCTACATCTTCTGTAAATTTCTTTTATTCAAATAATGTTCCAACTAAATTTGGAAATTATTCACTCAAAGGTTTAAATTATCTAGGTTCTCTATATGGAGCTTCTGTTCTTTTTATTGGTGATTTATATTTAGGAGATTGTTATGGTGATTTTTGAGATTCAGGTGATGATAATTATGATTATTTTGGATGATTTGTAACATTTTTAAATACAGTTTATGATTATTTTAATGGTTATTATTTATTTGATTCCGTTGTTTTTTTTGAATTTGGAATTTATGTAGACTTTTTAGGTATAGTTTTCTATGATGAATTATTATTCTAATTATTCTATTACTTATTTGTTTTTTCTTTTTTAACAGACTCTTTTGATTATTTAACTAATTATGGTTATGGAGTGGCTGCAAACTTTAATACTTTAACATCTAAGCATTTAATTAATTATTACCATCATTAATTGGTTATCCATCAATATTAAAGAGTACTTCTTTATCAACTTTTCTACCTATTATAGCATTAGACATTCGTTATTTAATTAAATTTATAAAATGTATATTAGTAAATTAATTCATTTTTCATCTTCTGAAACATTCTCTTTACCTATAATTTATTATGTTATAGGATTTTTGGTACCTCCTTTCAAACATTTATATATCTTTTTGTTTTGTCTAAATGAAGAATTAACTTCAGATGTATCTAATAAGGAATTCTTTTCCAATCTTTGTAATTCTTTTAATTAATCATATTTCACAAACAATTTCTAATTTTCTACACTAAGTCTATTTACTTCTTCTGATAATTTCTAATTTATATTTAAATATTAAAAGTACAAAGATTTTTAGTTATCTATCATCAATCAATTTCTTTAATCTTTAACAATCTCTTTAATACTTTTATTTATCACTAATCACTTAATGTACTCCTTCTAACATTTTCTCAATATTAATATTTAATTCTTTGCATTTTTCATCATAATTCCTAATATCTATTTGAATATTCATCATTTATACTTTTAGCTAATTAATTCTCTAATTTTAATGACTTTGCTTTTTCAGCATCTAAAAGCGATTAAGTCTTTTCTAAAGTTTCTAAAAGTTCTTATTAACTAGTATTATCAGTCTATAATTCCAAATTCTATTTCTTTAATTAAGCTACTTATGTATGTAATTCAGCCAATTAATCATCTAAATAAATATTATTTTTTTAATTACTTTGTATATTGAATTCCTTTTTATCGTCTGTCAAAAAAGCCATTAATTATTCATTTAATTAATCCTTATGATGTTTCTTATATAAATAAGTAATCTATTTTAATTTAGAAGTAACTCTATCTTTTACATAATTGTCAATAAGAGTCAATACCTAATCATCCTCAAAAATGTCTTTATCTCCATTTTAACCAAGTTTTTAAGACAAAGTTCTTTGAATATTAGATAACTTTTTTTAATAATCAGTTTCCATTCTCATATATTGATGTTCATAATCTTAAATCTCTATTAATTATATTATTATAATAATTACTTTCTTACATTTCATCCTCTTTTATTCTTAATTAATTTCTTAATTCTATTTCCTTCTATTAATTTATAAATTGAGATTATTTAAACATCTCTATTTCTTATTCATATTTTGCCATTATCTATTACATTTATAATAATTATTCATTATTGTTTGGAACATCAGAATTAATATCCTCTTAAATATCTTTCAAAATCTCCTTATCTTCTTCACTTATCACTATACCTTTTTTAAATTATGATAATTATTCCTATAATAATAATATTTCTCTTTCCTTCTCTTAAACAATCATTTTTAATTCTTCAACAGTATGTTCTTTATTTATTTTTGGCTTATTCTTAATTGCTTTAGCTCTTACTCCAAATCTTAAAGTTGAAAGAGTCTCCTACAAATTAAATTAAGCAGGAGAACATGTTATAATAAGTGTTGTTCTACTATTACCACCAAAAGAACATTATAATATTCTTGTTAATTTTGAATCTCTATATGGTACATGTTAACTCCCATCTGTTAATGCATTAATCACTTAACCTAAAGCAGACAATGATTTATTAATTCCTTTTGCTTCATCTAAAATTTTCCCTTCTGCTCCAGTCTTTGATACCTTTTCACTACCCGCCAAATCCACTAAAAATAGTTTACCTGTTTTAGCAGATTAATCTCTTAAGTCTATTGATTATACTGTCATTAAAAATATCATATGTGATCTAGATGATTATTCATTCATATTAGTGCTTGCTATCATTCTATTAGCATTGCACATTTTTAATATATCATATATTTCTGATTAATCTGCTATTGAAGTTTCAGTTACTCCTTCAATATATGTTGAATGATTTTTATCCTCTCTAATTTTTAGATCTGTTTTTTTTATGTTTTATAAGTCTCTTACCTTTTCCATATATAATTCAGTCACTGATATTTTTATTCGATACTCTACATAATCTGGACTAGCTTCTATATAATCAAACACTGTATTGACCATTCTTTTTATTATCCCTTAATCATCTCCAGTCGTCCCTTCCATAGTATGAGTCTTTCCAGATCCAGTTTAACCATAAGCTACTACAGTCCCATTAAATCCCTCTAAGACTCCTTTTATTACTGGTTCAGCTGCCACCTTAAATACATCTATTTATTTTCCTGGATGAAATATATGATCGAAATTGAATTGTTGATTTTCTATAAGAACACTCTTTTCATCTGCAAAGTAGATTTAACTTTCAACCTATCCAGATATTGGAGGTCTAAATCGACATATCACTTATATATTTGTAGTCATATTAAAATTCAAAATAATTAATGTTTCGAACTGTTAATTTAATTAATTAAAAATATTAAAAAAAACAAAGGACATTCTTTTTTATATCAAATATTATAAATTTTGATAATTTATAAATCATATGTACATTTATAATGATATTATCGATAATACAATTCTTTTATTGTGATTTAAATTCAATTAACAATCCAAATTTTATAATAAATACAAATAAATATAAATATTTACTATAATGGCATCCAATGAAGCAAGACTTTAATCATTACAAAATTGGAAAGCCTCCTTAGAATTAAAGAAAATACTTAATAATTAAGGGTATTCATAATATAAAATGATCTATTTAGAATTGATCATCAAAATTAAGATTATTTGGCTTAATTAACATATAAGATTGCAGAAAGAGCTTTTGGAAGTTAAAGCAAAAATAATTTAGAAAGCAAAGTTTGTGAAATGGTAGAATAACAAACTTGTGCAATTTGTTTTGAATTGATGGTACCTCCTTAATATTCACCCATATTATTGTTTCCATGTGGACATTCATTTTGTAAATCTTGTGTTTTAGATGGTACAAAATTAAGAATTCAAAAATGCAGTCTTTGCAGATCAAAAATAAGTGCACATGCAATTAACTTAAGTTTATAAAATTTAATATGCACCTTTGCTGAATAGAAATAATAAATACCAAAATAAACATAATAAATGGCAGTTTAAGAAAATATTACCTTACCTAAAGAAAATGCATTCACTAATCAATATAAAATGTATAAACTTAGATGTGATATCCTTGAATAAGAAAAATAATAGTTAAATACTTAAATTAAAGAATTGAAAAATGAATTAGTAGAACTTGAAAGAAAAGTAGGATCACTTTAATCAGAGAGAGAAAAGATAATCTCTAAATAAGCTATGCTTTAAAATAATGTATTTTCAATATTAATTATATTTTAGTTAGATGAAGTTAATTAAGGACTTTAGACTATTGTAGACAGAAGTAAGGCCATAACTGTAAAAATATATAACATATAAGAATAAATGAAAATTTTAGATGAAACTATGAAACCTCTTTAATAGGAAATGAATAAATATGAAGTTTTGGCTAAATCTACTTGAGTGTTATTATAAATAAATTGCAATCTCTATTTACAATTGCTTCAATTAGAATAGTAATAAAATTAAACAAAAAGAAAAATTTATTTAACTTTTATTTTTCATATATTTTCATATAATTTTACTATATCAATAATCTTAAAAGCTGATTTGAAATCTATTTTTTTTATTACTTAATCAAAAACTGATATATCCTATCTTTCATAAGATCTTTATTCTTTATAATTACATTAGAATTCATCCAAATCATCAAGATTAATAGATATCTATGATTAATTTAAATATGTTACTTCATCTTCATCATCATGTTCTTTAAATTTACTTACAATAATATATTTGTCATTTTAAAGATTTTCTTTACTTAAATTTTTTTCAGAATTAATTTCAGTTTGTAAATCATCATTTTAATCTTATTTCTTTAATTCATCAAATTATGTAAGTATATCTAATTTTTTAATCTATTTGAGACATGATTTAGGATTTTCTATATTTCCATTTTTAAAATCATTGTAATTTTTTGAATTTATAACAACATTCAAATTATTAGATGTCATTTTTTATGAAGATTCTTCTTGTAGATTTTTCCATTCAATTATGCTATAGAAGTGTTCATAATCTTCTAAATCTGAATAGTTTCTAGTTTCTTCATCAGAGGAAGTTTAATCATCATACCATCTACCTTTAATTGAACTTGAGATTTTTCTGCTTAATTGTTTTTTCTTTTTCTTACTTAAATACTCAGATGGACATTTGTAAATAGAATGTATAATATTTTTCTCAAAACAAAATGTTACACTTTTAGTTTTCTTTCCATCTTCATCCTCTTTTGTCTACATATCTTGTATTNTGCAGATCAAAAATAAGTGCACATGCAATTAACTTAAGTTTATAAAATTTAATATGCACCTTTGCTGAATAGAAATAATAAATACCAAAATAAACATAATAAATGGCAGTTTAAGAAAATATTACCTTACCTAAAGAAAATGCATTCACTAATCAATATAAAATGTATAAACTTAGATGTGATATCCTTGAATAAGAAAAATAATAGTTAAATACTTAAATTAAAGAATTGAAAAATGAATTAGTAGAACTTGAAAGAAAAGTAGGATCACTTTAATCAGAGAGAGAAAAGATAATCTCTAAATAAGCTATGCTTTAAAATAATGTATTTTCAATATTAATTATATTTTAGTTAGATGAAGTTAATTAAGGACTTTAGACTATTGTAGACAGAAGTAAGGCCATAACTGTAAAAATATATAACATATAAGAATAAATGAAAATTTTAGATGAAACTATGAAACCTCTTTAATAGGAAATGAATAAATATGAAGTTTTGGCTAAATCTACTTGAGTGTTATTATAAATAAATTGCAATCTCTATTTACAATTGCTTCAATTAGAATAGTAATAAAATTAAACAAAAAGAAAAATTTATTTAACTTTTATTTTTCATATATTTTCATATAATTTTACTATATCAATAATCTTAAAAGCTGATTTGAAATCTATTTTTTTTATTACTTAATCAAAAACTGATATATCCTATCTTTCATAAGATCTTTATTCTTTATAATTACATTAGAATTCATCCAAATCATCAAGATTAATAGATATCTATGATTAATTTAAATATGTTACTTCATCTTCATCATCATGTTCTTTAAATTTACTTACAATAATATATTTGTCATTTTAAAGATTTTCTTTACTTAAATTTTTTTCAGAATTAATTTCAGTTTGTAAATCATCATTTTAATCTTATTTCTTTAATTCATCAAATTATGTAAGTATATCTAATTTTTTAATCTATTTGAGACATGATTTAGGATTTTCTATATTTCCATTTTTAAAATCATTGTAATTTTTTGAATTTATAACAACATTCAAATTATTAGATGTCATTTTTTATGAAGATTCTTCTTGTAGATTTTTCCATTCAATTATGCTATAGAAGTGTTCATAATCTTCTAAATCTGAATAGTTTCTAGTTTCTTCATCAGAGGAAGTTTAATCATCATACCATCTACCTTTAATTGAACTTGAGATTTTTCTGCTTAATTGTTTTTTCTTTTTCTTACTTAAATACTCAGATGGACATTTGTAAATAGAATGTATAATATTTTTCTCAAAACAAAATGTTACACTTTTAGTTTTCTTTCCATCTTCATCCTCTTTTGTCTACATATCTTGTANTTTAATATGCACCTTTGCTGAATAGAAATAATAAATACCAAAATAAACATAATAAATGGCAGTTTAAGAAAATATTACCTTACCTAAAGAAAATGCATTCACTAATCAATATAAAATGTATAAACTTAGATGTGATATCCTTGAATAAGAAAAATAATAGTTAAATACTTAAATTAAAGAATTGAAAAATGAATTAGTAGAACTTGAAAGAAAAGTAGGATCACTTTAATCAGAGAGAGAAAAGATAATCTCTAAATAAGCTATGCTTTAAAATAATGTATTTTCAATATTAATTATATTTTAGTTAGATGAAGTTAATTAAGGACTTTAGACTATTGTAGACAGAAGTAAGGCCATAACTGTAAAAATATATAACATATAAGAATAAATGAAAATTTTAGATGAAACTATGAAACCTCTTTAATAGGAAATGAATAAATATGAAGTTTTGGCTAAATCTACTTGAGTGTTATTATAAATAAATTGCAATCTCTATTTACAATTGCTTCAATTAGAATAGTAATAAAATTAAACAAAAAGAAAAATTTATTTAACTTTTATTTTTCATATATTTTCATATAATTTTACTATATCAATAATCTTAAAAGCTGATTTGAAATCTATTTTTTTTATTACTTAATCAAAAACTGATATATCCTATCTTTCATAAGATCTTTATTCTTTATAATTACATTAGAATTCATCCAAATCATCAAGATTAATAGATATCTATGATTAATTTAAATATGTTACTTCATCTTCATCATCATGTTCTTTAAATTTACTTACAATAATATATTTGTCATTTTAAAGATTTTCTTTACTTAAATTTTTTTCAGAATTAATTTCAGTTTGTAAATCATCATTTTAATCTTATTTCTTTAATTCATCAAATTATGTAAGTATATCTAATTTTTTAATCTATTTGAGACATGATTTAGGATTTTCTATATTTCCATTTTTAAAATCATTGTAATTTTTTGAATTTATAACAACATTCAAATTATTAGATGTCATTTTTTATGAAGATTCTTCTTGTAGATTTTTCCATTCAATTATGCTATAGAAGTGTTCATAATCTTCTAAATCTGAATAGTTTCTAGTTTCTTCATCAGAGGAAGTTTAATCATCATACCATCTACCTTTAATTGAACTTGAGATTTTTCTGCTTAATTGTTTTTTCTTTTTCTTACTTAAATACTCAGATGGACATTTGTAAATAGAATGTATAATATTTTTCTCAAAACAAAATGTTACACTTTTAGTTTTCTTTCCATCTTCATCCTCTTTTGTCTACATATCTTGTACTTTTTAATTTATATATAATTAAAAACTGTTTTAATTAATAAGAAAATATACATTTTTAAGTTTTCTAAACTATTTAATTTTTATTTTAAATTAATAGACAATTCAATTTTTAGTTAGTTGATAATTTTGGTTCTATTTTAAAATCATATCAATTCAATTCAATTTCATGTAAATTATCATAATATTTATATATTTATTCTTTAAATGAATTATTTACTTATTCATTATTGAAATGAATAAATAAAAACAAAATTTTATAATAAATTGTAAAATTTAAATAAATTATGTTTAATTCATAAAAAACTTAAGAATTGTGCAATTAAGAAAAATACATTCATTTCATAAAATGGTGCAAAGAAAATGGAGCATTGATATCAGATGAAGTTTAATATCCATCTGCATTTGGAGCTTAAGGTTATACTGGTATTAGTGCAAAAATGAATATTGCCGCTAATAAAGTAATTATTGCTATACCTAACAAATTAATCATAAGTCATCATAAAGTATTGAAAAGTGAATTGAGTGATATGTTTAAGGCTCATAAACCTTTTTTTGATGATTAGATCACTGCAGATGCTGAATTCAATTGTTTGGGTATGAAATAAGTTGTACCCTATAGCACTTTACATATTTTATCATAAATTATAAGGAGAAAAGTCATTTTGGTATCCTTATTTGAATGTAGTAGAACAACATACTATGTTTGAATGGAGAAATAGAGACCTATTCAATTTATAAGATCAATCCTTAATTGATGAATTTATGTATATATAATCTGAAATGGATAAATCTTGGTACAAATTTAAAGGAGTAATGAACAAATATCCTCAATATTATGGTTGTTTAACTGAAGAACATAAAGACATGTTTTATTGGAGTAATGAATTTGTGATGACTCGTTGTTTTGGTTGGACATTACCATCTACAAGTTTAGTACCTATGGCTGATATGTTAAATCATTCTAATATTAATCCTGCTACATATCATTTAGTTAATAGATTAATTGAATAAAATGGTTAACCAAATAATAGATACACTCTTAAAAGAGAAAGAATAGATCTTAAATTATTAGAACTTGATTTTAAAATTGATCCAAAATATTAAATTAGAAATACATAAGAAGCATATATTTAAACAAATAAATAATTGTTAGTTCATGAATTTGAAGGTTAAACAACAAGAGATAAAATTAATTAAATAAATTATAATGTATTAAAACTTTGGAAAGAAAAATAAGCATGGGAATTGGATTTTGAATCATCTTCTTAATCAGAAGATAATGATACAGATTCAGAAGATGAAGATAAGATAGATAAGCTCACTTAAATAAGATAAAAAGAACTTAAGATTATATAAGAAAAGAATACTAAGTTAGATTAAAAATATACTCAAAAATGTTAAGATATTATTACCAGTATTATTCCCAAGAATACCTAATATAAATAGACATAATCAACTATATAAATTAAGGGAAAGAGAACTTTTGAAGAAGATTTGGAGAAAGATTAAAATAGTTCAGAAAGTAGTGATGATTCAGAGAAAGATTTTGATTGGTATAATGATGATGATGATTAAGTTTATTTTTGTATTACTACAGCAGGTCAAATTTAATAAGGAGAATAAATATATACATTTTATGGTCGAAGAAACAATAGATTCTTATTATTATGGTATGGATTTACTATGAATAATAATAAGTATAATTCATTCAATCTTAGAGTATATTAAATTTATTTTATATTAAGTTATGGCTCAATCCAGAACCTATGCCTATGAATGACTAAATATATTCTAAGATTATTGTTACTGATATAGTGAATCTTAATCATCTAAAATATGGGTAAATTAATGGAGTTCCAATTAATCAATTAAGCAAAGAAATTAAGTTGAAGGGATCTAAATTATAAGAAGGTATATTTTAATAATGATTTAGATTTAATCATATATGTAAGACTCTTTTTAATGGCCTATTATATTGGATAGGATGCAAATTCAATTTTATTAACTATACCAGTTTCAATTGATTTTGAAATTTAGGTTTTTGATTTCACATTAAAGTTACTTTCTTATCTTGCATAAAAGTATATTTAAAAAAATATAAATTAGATTTAAATCACCATATTAAGAAGATTTAAATTTAAATTTAAATAATTTAAAATGTGAAGAGTATTTTGCACTTAATTATAGAATTGGATAAAAGGAATTAATTTTATTGCAAATAAATCATATAATGGAAGCTTTGAAACTTTTGAGAATGTTGAAATAATAACCAAAATTAAACATAAAAGAGTATTTTATGTAATAATCTAATTCAGTAGAAAAAATGAGAGCTTTAAGATATTATATAAAATATTTATGATTATTTTGTTAAACTAAAATACTTATTTTTATTATTATTAGTCAGGTATTAATATTGGAAATTTCTTAATATCTAAAATTGAATAATTTTGATTAAATTTTGATATATATATATATAATATATATAAGTATAACAAATATTGTATTCATTATTTTTACAAGTTCTTTTAATTTTTGGTTTCCTTTTTTGCAAACTAATTCATTTCTTTTTGAAATTTGGAAAATAGATTATTATGAATTCCTTATTGAGATGGTATAGCTTGAAAAGTAATAAAATTAGAAAATTATTATTCAGATGGTATTGTCTAAAATGAATATTGTGGACCAGTCGACAACTATGAAGTTTTTTTTCTCTCTTTAAAAACTCCAAACTGATGCTTCTGAGGTTAATATTCTTCTTCTGAATCAGAGAGTGAAACCATTTATTATGCCTCATCAAATGGTGAAGAATGTATTATATTTTAAGGAGGACTATTATCAATTTCTAAAGTTTCAATTCTTTCAACACTCTTACAACATTATCCACTTCCCATTTATATTTATTAATTAATATTAAGAATATAATTTGTATCATTTTGGTACTATCTAATGCCGAAGCGGAGGTGTAAAATACTTCTTATGGTTTAATGAAATATTTCTAATTTATTTATTATATGATACCTCATTTGATTATAATAGAAGGAATCTATATTCTAACAAGGGAAGTAATATTTAAAACTATGAACTTTATCAATATCATAGCTATCATTTGGTTTTTCAACATATTATTATTTAAGTTCACTCAATTATGCTTCATCAATTTCAAATTCATCTGCATTTACAATAATATTTTTTTATTTTGCTTTTCTCCTTTTTGCTTTTTTTCTATCTTATTATTTATATTCATTTTTAACAATCTATGAACCCATTATATTTTTTTAAGATTCAAATGTAAAATGTGTTAATGGACAACAATTACTCATATGATCTGATAAATTACAAGTAAAACAACTTAATTGCTATATAAATAAATGTAAATTTTTACTAATAAATCATATCTTTTACCAAGCATAACTAAATCTTTTAATTAACAATATCTTTCATAATCTGCTTCAAATTTCAATAATGTGTTTATAAATGTTGTTCTATTAACTTAATATAATGTTGTTTATGTTCTAGTTTTAGCAGAACATTATCTACCATCTCCAGTAATAAAAGAGTATTATCCAAAGACAGCCCCACTCTTTAAATGAGCAACTAAAGGTTAGGCTACATTACTACTATTAATAAATAAATCAACTTGACCCTCTTTCACAATATAAAATGAGTAATCATCATGAACTGTTTCTTTATCGAGAAATATTGTTTCATCAGCTGCAAAATAAACTTCTCTTAATTCTTCTGATAATTCCTTAATAAATTCAAATGTAAAATTATCACTCATCCAAGGAATCTTAATTAAATCCATTCCATAAGATTCAAACATTAACTCTTATCTTAAAGATGGAGCTAATGAATCTATAACAACTTATTCTAGTTTCTATTCTCTTGCTCTTTATTTATCCCATATATGATCCAAATATTTTCTAATTTTAGCTTATAATGAAACTGATATCTATTTATCTCTCATGAATCTATTGATAGCTATTAAATGTCTATTAAATTATAATATAAATTTATTACTTTTAAAACTTTTTCTTACTTGCCTTATATTCCAAATATACTTCTTAAATAGTTTATACATTTAAAGCAAATAAAAATATTGCTATTAACATAGCCATTGTACTTATTAAAATTTCTAGAGGATTAACAGGAGTAATATCACCATATGATACAGTTGTTAATGTTGCAACAGACCAATATAATGATAAGAAATATTATGATTACAATGATTTACTGTATATATCACCATTAAACATATCATTCTCTAACCATGTTCCCCAATTAAAATTCTCTTCATCTTCTTATTTCATATCATACATATATATTCCTGCACGATAAAATAAAGCTGCATTCAATTATACAATTATTAGTATTTCAACTATTATCTTAAATATTAAATATATAGTTTTTGATTTTCTATGTAATTAAACTCTTTCCTAAAATCTTTAATCATAAATTGAAAGTTTGTAGAATTTAAAAAAGAAGAAATATCTTATTATTGTTGACTCATTCACTTACTCTGATATGAGACATAAATATAAAACAAAAAGTGGAATAAAATCAAAAAAGAATCCAGTTTTTAAATAATTTATGTACACTTATTTTTTGTTTTTTACATATTCTCCTCTTTCAAAATATGATACATGCATTTCTATTAAAATGTCTAATGTCATACAAAGTGTATAAATCATATTTAACCATCCTGTATATCCTTATTTCCATTAATCCCAGTACCATTCTTAATCTCCTTCATTTTTTGAAAAATATAGATTTATCATAAGAAAGTAAAAGTATATTAATAAACAAATTGACATAAATATACTCCATAAATTTAACCAGTTTGATGTTGGTTCAATAACTGATAATTTAGAACTATTATTAATTAAAAATATTCTTACAAAAATCTTAGAATCCATTAATTCGACAATTATGATTTTTCATTTTCTATTGTAGAGAATTTCTATTTATTAATTATCTCAATTGCATTTTTTGTATATTTATTCCTAACCCAATTGCTACTTTTATCATCAATTAATTTAAGATGATTACTCAACTAAATTCCCCATTCTTGTACATTTATCTATGGCTATTCTCTCTACACACCCACCTTCTACTCTAATTGATTAAGTATCTTCATATTTATCCCATCATTACGGATTCATTTGCAAACTAATTCTTTGAGATCGGCAATTTGTCCTGCTCTAACAGAGAAGCTGTGGGGTCTTCATTTACTGAATTGACATTTAATTTTGGCATCACAAACGAAAACGATTCTGCATTAAGTTTTTTCTTGTTAAGGGCAGCATGTTTTCTGAAGGCATACATGTAGAATTGATGAAAAATTTAATTAATCATTTATGGTTAACATATAATGCTAAATTTATTAGATAACGCAATTTAATTTTCAAATTGATTATTTATAATCATAAATAAAACTCATATAAAGTATTCTAATGAGTTGACTATAAGACAATGTAATTTTGTAATTATAATAATTAATAACCTTCTTAATTTAATTTGAATAAATATTATTTTACATATATATATATATATATAATTATTATATATTATTCAACGTTTCTTCTAATTAAATTTTAAACTTTCCATTATTTATTATTAAATTAGTTTATCATCCTCCGAAATATCACCAAAATCAAATTCTGAATTATCAAAATTCTAAGGAACACTTTTTGGTACCACAGGTTAAGGAGGAGGTGCTTTATTTTTAATCTGTTATGGAGCCTTTTCTTATTTATCATTTTATGACATATAATACATTTATTATTCTAAGTACTCCTCTGAACTAATTCCATATTATTCTTCCAATTCTATTTATTTTTATATCTCTCTTACTATAGCTGTATCAGGTCTTTTTAAATCAGGTTTATTATTTTAAGATTAAGACTATGGTTTATTGTTTTATGAATTTTTATAACTCTCTAAACTTTTCTAAGCAGATGGTACTTACTTTTATTATGGTTATGGCTAAAATTGTTAGGATTATCTACTTTCATACTATTGTTTTTCATATTAATTATCAAATTGAGTTTTCTCTTCTTTTTAAGTTTTATTCTATTATTTTTAATTATATGTTGAACTAGTTTATTATTTTGATTATATTCCTTAAGTTATTGGTTACTTTTAAGTTCTAGAACCTGTCTAATTATTAGAAGATGGTGGTCTTATATTATCTTTTTATCTATTTTTTTCTTCATCTTTAAGTTGATATTAAGATTTAACTTCTCCAGCTGCTTATCCAAATTTATATCCAGATCCTATAGGTTTAGTTTATTATTGTTATTATTATTATGGTTGCTGAACTTATTATTTTTATTAGCCTTTACTATAAATATCTTATTGCGATGTTTCCTTTTTGCTATTAAACTTCTATTGATCAATTCTATCGTCTATTTATGGTTTGTTATAATTAGGTTTATCAAAAATTTCTTAATAAGTTGGTTTATTCTAAACTTAAGTAGGTTCAGGTTTTGGTTTGGGTTTACACTTCATTACATGAGTTTAGTACTCTCTTATCATAATATAAGTATTGCAAATGTCACATTTTTCTGTTCTACTACCACATTGATTTTCATGCTAATATAATTAATCAGGTGGAAAATTAAGATCACAATGAATACATTACTTTGGTTTCTTATTACATTTATGTTTTTTCAAATCTAATTATATAATATTGAAAGTGACCTTCAAATTCTAAATAACAATATTAACATTTTTCTTTTTTGTGGTATTCCTCTTCATGACTATCTGGATCATTTTTATCATAAAATTAACCACATTTAAGACATTTTATATTATTACGTAAACAATATGTTTCATGGAGCATATGTTTTGATTCTGCAATTGGTTGTTTACAATTAGAACATGGGATTGTAATTTCGTTCATAATATTATTTAAATCAAATATAACGAAATACAAACTTTTATTTCAAAATGTTCAATAACTACTCAGTATCTGGATGATACACATTATAATCTATAAATACAATTTGGTATCCAAGTTTAGAGAAATACTCAGCTGCCCTTTCTGTTTCCACAGTATATACTTTATGTAATCCTCTAATTAAACGAGGATACTCTTCTAAAAAGACTACTATTTTCTATTTTGTACAAGCAAAATCAACTAGATGTGGAAAATCACTATAATTCATAACCCATAAATTTTTATCAAGTTTAAGTGCTTACCACACTAATTCTTTAAAATGTGTATGTTAAATCACATTATCACTTCTTTATGATAGTTTCCAAAACAAATTCCTATCTTAATTTGAATATGTTTCCTCTATTGTATATTCTTAATGTGGATTTTTTAATTTTGGAGATAATTTAATATGAGGTTTTGGACGAACAAAATTGAATATTTATAACAAACCTTAATAGGTTCTATTTCTATATTATTATTTTCTAGATCTCTCAAATTAAGTTTTCTATATTTATCCTTCAACTTTATCAATAAATTCTTAACAATCTTAACAAGTATTATAAACTTCATCTATTTTTGTTTTATTTGCAATTATAATAGATTTTAATTCTTCATTAAATAAATTAGGCCAAATATAATTTATCTAAACTAAATGTTCTAATAAATTTGGTAAATAAATGAGATTATTTACAAATTTAAGCATTTGTGGAGTTTTAAATACTCTTGTTTATGGCTAAAAGTCAGGTATTATAATAGATGCATAATATAATGTTTCAATATAGCTTAGTATAGGTTCTAAAGTTGAAACTTTCTTATTAATTTTTTATAAAGATATTCTTTAGAATCCATTTTTATTTAAATTATTTTATAAAGCATAAAATTTCTGAGTTAAATTAATAATAAATTATCTTTAGCTAATATTATTTTGAGTATCTTAATTTTTATTATTATTTTAATAATATGGTAAGATTTCTGCATATTCTGCATCATTAAATTCAATATCTGCATCTTATTCCATAATTGGATTGAAAGCCTCTTCAAAAATCAATAGTTCTTCTTCTTTAATATTAGTTAGGTAAGATGAAAGAGTATTTTTAATAAAAATATCAACTTCATCAAGTATAGTTTAATCATTCATTATTGATCGAAATCCTTTTAAAGCATTGCTATTTAATAAATACATGATTTGTCTAATATCATTCTTTTATGTTTTGTAATTGTAACTTTATTTTTGACATTATTTTAATGATATATTGTATAATTATGGAGAGAAATATTTAAAATATACTATTAATTTATATATTATATATAATTACATGGCATTGCATAAATCATATGATCAGCTTTAAATTCTCCTTATTATATTGTATTTGTAATTAAATAATTAAGAGACTTTTATATTAATTTAAAATCATCTGGTGAATAAATCCATAATAATTTTTTAGCAATATCTTTACTATTCAAATTTCTTTGTACTATAAAATTATAATTTTTGTTAAACATCTTCTCAAGACTTATTAAATATAGATTACATTAATTACATTTTAGCATAAGCAATTTTAATCTCTGTGTACTATTCATCAGTCAAAAAACTTAAATGATTATTTATCATAAGTTAAGAAAATTCATATTTCATAATTTCTGATGCAACCAATTCAAAATTACTTAATTTTTATATATATTTATTAAACAAGTATTCTATAAATCCTGGTTACAATCCCATATCATATGGTGAAGTAGAACAATATTCAAAAAGTGTCAATATATTTCTGTATTAAAGTAATGATAAAGATTCTATAAATTAATCATCTATTTTTAGATTTTATAAGAATTTTTAAAGGATTTCTGGATGTAAAACTCCTGATTATAAAGATAATCTCATATATTCTATCTATTAATAGATATTTAGTTAATCAAATATTTTGAGACCATTTAAAAGTAGGTTTTATGCTATTACAGAATAATAGGCTGGCAACAATTAAGCTTCCTTGTTTAAATATGTTATTAACATATTTTCACTAAAATTCATTTAATCAGCTACAAATCGTTCTAATACTTCCATTTATACTTATTTTTAGATTTCAAACTACAAATCCTTTTTAATATATGCTTAAAACAACTATTCTTAATTAAAAGTCTTATAATTTTAACGAACATAGTAATTAAGATTTTCAGTCTATGATATATATAAAATATGAATACAGCTTCATTTTTCAAACTCCTTTCAATGTTTATCTGTATCCCAGTGGAATTTTGAAAGAACTTCAACCATTATCTACCTCCTGAGACAGGCTCTGTTATTGTAGAAAAGAGTTATCTAATTTTTAAGATCATGAGTTAATTATCACAAATATATTTTTTTTAATAATTCTTTGGCTTCATTACTCTTATTAGCAAGTTCCTGTAATCTTCTTTTATGTACTCCAATATTGGCTATATTTTAGATGAAGTCTAAATTTCTAGTCATAACAATAGACAATAATCTCAAATAACTAACTTGTATTGTGTCTAATAAACGAGTGTAAAATTCTATTGAAAATCTACTTTCTGGATACAAGATATGGAATGTCTCTAAATATTACATCATAGATCTTAGAAGTCCTTAATTTTTCATTTTATCTTGATCAAACATAATCAATAATTAAGTAACCTTTTTTTCAACAATTTCATTAAAATAAGGCATTCCTGATTAAATCATATAATTTTAAGCAAGTTTGAATGCACATTAAAGTATCATAAGTTTACCCATCTGCATACATTTATTAAGTAAATTTGTAATTTCTTTTATAGCATTATCTTTATTTAGATTTTAACAAATTAAATTAAGTAACAATTTAGGTTATACTTATTAAACATCATTTATAAGATCCACATTCATTATTAAATATCCCATTAAATTTGCATCAATATTCAAAGTTTCTAAATATTGAATAGCTTCATATAAAATTTCTTCATTCTATAATAATATCAATTCCTTTTAGATTTCTTCTTATTTTGGTAAATTACGATTCTTTATCATCCAACTGAAATTAACTAAACATTATATAGGAAGTGGGTTTAAATTAAATAAATAATTTTTGAGTCTAGGAATAACAGTAGTCAAAAAATAATTGTTTATCTCATATTTCTCTAGATTACCAATTATTAATATACACTTAATTATTTACATTAAATACATGTTCAATAATAAGTAAATTATTATGATTGGCTAACAAAATTTCTAATATTTGAGGTGCTTTAGTATTTATGAAATAATGACTAGCATCTTTACTTTCTACTATAAAAGCTATCATTTTTGTTAAGTCTACCTATATAATAATATATAATATTCATACTAATTATTATTCTGTTAATTTCATATAATTATGTAACACTTCAACCAAATCATCCAAAATACCCCAATAAAACAATAAATATGCAAAATTTATTTCATCTTAATCTTCTTCTAACAAATTCAATAAAGATGTAAATCCTTCATTCAAAAATTAAGAGTCTTATAACATTTTTGATATTTCTTATACACTTCTTGATCTTACAAACTGCTTTCTTTTCACTTCGAAAATCTTATTACGTACTTCCATTAGAAAATGAAAATATACTTTATTGAGAATGTAATTAAGCCATCCTTTCTCTTTTGGTATGTAATAAACTTAGAGTGTCTTTTTCATTCATTTTATAAATAAACTCATTTAATAATTTTTTTCTTTAAAAAGTACATTAACCCCAATGCTATTGCCACTCCAAAAGTAGTTAATTTAAATAGATCAACATTTTTATTCAATTTCTTAAACTCTATGGCTTCTCTCTAAACTAGGATTCTGGCCTAACTCATTCTATTTATATTATATTTAGAAATTAACTAAAATAATTGATTAATTAAATACATCCTCTGTTATAGCTTCAGCATCTTATATCCTCAACTATTAGAAGAAATGATACATTAGATTCTATTTACCAATATAATATGTTTAACAATTTAGTTTTTGATAAGGAAAATTAATATCAGCATTTAATATTAGTATTGGATATATGTTTGGCTTATATTTAGTTATATAATCACTTAGTTTTGACTTTTATTTATATAATTTGTACTTTTGTATATTGAATTTCATTTTGAATAAGAGTTTATAATCTATTGAGAGTATAAGAAGAAGCTTTAATTTTAACAATGAACAATAAGATATCTCCTTTTTTCACTTCTAATTTAATATCATTTAAAATGACCCAAGAATTAATTTGACAAATTGGAATATCATCTGAGAAAGAAGAAGTAATTAAAGATTAATAAAGTTTTCTTCTTGTTTAAGCAGATTTCTTTCTAAATCAATATAGATTAAATACTCCTCATTTTCTTAAAAATCATATTTCTAAATTTAATTTCTTAATAATTGCATGGCATTTTCTAATTTGAAATCACAAAGTGAAAACATATATCTATTTGGCTTAATATGTAAACTTCTTTTCTATTATAATAATTATTAGATATCTATTTTGGAACCTAATTAATGTCTCATAGCTGCTTCTGATTAACAAACAAATTATGGAATTGTATCTACAACCAATTATAAGAAATATGTATTTAGAAAATCTGATTCATTTGCTGAAAGAAAATCTTAATAAGATCTCTCAGATTTGTGACTTTACATAAATTATAAGTTTTAATAATTTTTATTAGTTCTGGTGAATACAGACATACAAAATATACAATTATATAATACAAATTTCTCATAGAGGTTCTGTCATTTATACTGATTTATCACAACTTTTTTCTCTGGATTCATTGTAATAATAACATTAGCTTCCAATACTCAATCTTGTATTTCCTTATTCATCATCTACTAGGAGCTACTCAGCTATCTGGAACTCTCTAAATATATGAATTAATTGTACATTATTAATTCTATTAATTCATTTTCATCCATTCTAATATCTATTATTTTACAGGTTCTTAACTTAAATAAGCTACACAATTAAAAAAACCCCAAAAACTCAGGAAAACAAATGATATTGTTGTTTAAATTGATCCTATCTTATTTTAATTAAATAATTTACTCTATGTGAAAATAGAGATTAAATGTCTTCAATTGTAAAACTAAAAGTACAAATAAAAGTAATTGTTGGAAATAAAAATATTTATTTTATTAATTTCTTAACTTCTCCATACAATTCTTTTTTATCATCATCTTCAGCCAAAAGTTACTTTATTTATTTTATTATAGTCAAACTATAACCTAAATAAAGAAAAATAGGAATAATCCAAAACAATAATTTTTGAATATCTAATTATGCTTTTAAATATGAAGAATCTTCTTTTTAATGATAATATAGACAGTATTATGTACTACTTTCAGTCAAAATAATTGCTGTTATTATGGGATATATCATTAATATCATAGGAATTCCATATGAACATACTAAAAATTTATTTTCCTGAGAACACAATTAATCAAATATCTATCTCGTATCTTTGAATTTACTATCCTAACTAAGTACCATAAACAATTATCTTCTTCAATATTTCTTTAATACTTTATTGAATAAATGAGTATTGAACTCCATATTAGAGAACTCAATCCACCGTACAATCGAAAAGTGGCAAATATAGTACATTTTGGATTCTCAAAACTTGAACATAAAATGCCAATAGTCTAATTGATAAATTCAATACTTAAATTATTCCACTAAATGTTAGATATAGTATGATTCTAGGAATCAATCCTTATCTTAATTTTTAAGAATAAGTAAACAATAAAACTATAAGCAATTGTCCAATTAAAGAGAGACTAGAGCAAAATATTACAGGAATATTATCTATCATGAAATAATTAATACATTTATATCATAGTTCATTATTAATTACGTATTTAATTCAATAAATTCTAAACATAATTCTTAAAAAACTATCTAATCTATTCAAACTTAAATAATAATCTAATACATATTTTCTGATTGATCTTCTTATACTTATATTATTTTATATTCTAATTTTAATTAAAATATATTAAAACTCTATCCTATATTAGTTGAGATCTTTAATTAATTTATTCAAATAAATTATATACTTATATCTTAATCAAATTATGCTAAATTCTTTTGATATAGTAGACTTTCATTATTTTTATTTTAACTATCCTATTAATTCTGTATAACTAATTTAATATGATAGAATTATTATGTTTAAAAGAAGTTAAGAATATAGTACATTTGTCGTATATTAATTCATATACAGTTGATGATTAATTAAATTAAATGAAAAAAAGAAATATGAAACAATACAGAAGTATAAATATATATTATTATAATTAGAATTCCAATCATAAAATAAAGTATGAGAATTTCTTTAATTTTAATAAAAAATACTAGTTACTATAATCATATCTTGAGAACCAAATAACTTAATTATAAACTATAATAATCAAGCAGAATTAATTCATCAAATATAGTAGTTATTTTCTAAAGAAGTTGTAAATAGAATTTTCACTCATTAACTCTAGATCTAAATAATTCTGATATTTATTGATGTCTCTCAACTAATTTATTCATATCTATTCTTTTAATAAGAAATTGTAAGAATTAAATCATTCTTATATTAATAGATTAGGAGACTAAAATTAATTCATCAGAAATAAATAAATGATCATTGTTGACTTTTTAATCTTTTTATCTAATTTAATAATATAATAGTTATTTCTGAAATAATTAAATAATTTAGTTATGCTTATATCATATTTTGATAAGTTTGTTGTAATCAATAGAAACATTTAAATTAAATTTATATTTTCTTTATTCATGACTTTGAGTGAATCATTATTTCAATTAATTAGTCAATTTATAGAGTTATTAAATGATTTAGATCTGGAAACTTTGAATGTTGAGCAGATCTTGAATTTTAATATTATGATTATTATTTTTATATCGTTTTTTGTGGCTATAGCAGAGCAAACTACATTTTATGGTACTACGTTAAATATTTTCAAAAACTATATCAATGTTTAACAAACAGCAACATCATTTTTGAATAAAGTTCATGAGCGTACAGAATAACACGAAGAAATATTCAAGAAATTTTTATCCATATTAGAACGAGTATTATATATATTAATAANACTATCTAATCTATTCAAACTTAAATAATAATCTAATACATATTTTCTGATTGATCTTCTTATACTTATATTATTTTATATTCTAATTTTAATTAAAATATATTAAAACTCTATCCTATATTAGTTGAGATCTTTAATTAATTTATTCAAATAAATTATATACTTATATCTTAATCAAATTATGCTAAATTCTTTTGATATAGTAGACTTTCATTATTTTTATTTTAACTATCCTATTAATTCTGTATAACTAATTTAATATGATAGAATTATTATGTTTAAAAGAAGTTAAGAATATAGTACATTTGTCGTATATTAATTCATATACAGTTGATGATTAATTAAATTAAATGAAAAAAAGAAATATGAAACAATACAGAAGTATAAATATATATTATTATAATTAGAATTCCAATCATAAAATAAAGTATGAGAATTTCTTTAATTTTAATAAAAAATACTAGTTACTATAATCATATCTTGAGAACCAAATAACTTAATTATAAACTATAATAATCAAGCAGAATTAATTCATCAAATATAGTAGTTATTTTCTAAAGAAGTTGTAAATAGAATTTTCACTCATTAACTCTAGATCTAAATAATTCTGATATTTATTGATGTCTCTCAACTAATTTATTCATATCTATTCTTTTAATAAGAAATTGTAAGAATTAAATCATTCTTATATTAATAGATTAGGAGACTAAAATTAATTCATCAGAAATAAATAAATGATCATTGTTGACTTTTTAATCTTTTTATCTAATTTAATAATATAATAGTTATTTCTGAAATAATTAAATAATTTAGTTATGCTTATATCATATTTTGATAAGTTTGTTGTAATCAATAGAAACATTTAAATTAAATTTATATTTTCTTTATTCATGACTTTGAGTGAATCATTATTTCAATTAATTAGTCAATTTATAGAGTTATTAAATGATTTAGATCTGGAAACTTTGAATGTTGAGCAGATCTTGAATTTTAATATTATGATTATTATTTTTATATCGTTTTTTGTGGCTATAGCAGAGCAAACTACATTTTATGGTACTACGTTAAATATTTTCAAAAACTATATCAATGTTTAACAAACAGCAACATCATTTTTGAATAAAGTTCATGAGCGTACAGAATAACACGAAGAAATATTCAAGAAATTTTTATCCATATTAGAACGAGTATTATATATATTAATAATTAGATAGATGATTTATATGATCAATAAGAAAAACTATTAATATTTAATGATGCTAATATTGAATATGTTTTAAAAAAAACAAGAAAAAATTATAATGACAAAATTAATCAAATATCTGCAAATATTGATAAGAACTCAGAATAATTAGAAAAATTAGAATAGAATCTCTAAAAGAATAATACTGCTTCATTAAAGATAATAGAAGAACTAAAAAATCTTTCATCCTTAATTTAAGAAGTATTAAAAGATAATTTCAGCATTAATTATCAAAAAGTCATACCTTTTCTAAATGAAAAAATTTAATCATAATATTTTAGTCAATTACAAAAATTAAAAACATTAGACTATTAACTATTAGTTAAGGAATTAGAAAAATATTCTTCTTTTATTTAATAGCAAACTATAAAAGAAAGTAAAAAAAGAGATTTAGCTAATTGTTATTCATTAATTAATAGTGTGCTTAAATAAGCTTTAATTTTATTACTATCTGAAAAATAATAATAATAATATGAAGTTTCAATTAAAGCATTAATAATTAGAGAAGATAATAAATAGTTAACTCAACAATTATAATAAATAAAAAGATTAAAACGCTTATTTGAAGATAGTTAAGAATTCAAAATAACTTTAATGAAATAATATAGAGAAAACATTAAATTTGTTTAGTTTAAGAAAAAATAATTTAGAGAATAAGCTAGAAAAATAATTGAAGTAAATGAAGAGAAAACTAAAATGTTTATTAATGAAGAAAATATATTAAATTAATATATCTAATGATTTCAAATATAAAATTATATAATATTTTTTTAATATTAATTTAGTAAGTTGTTGATAAAACCTTATGAATTAAAATATTCAACAAATTAATAATTAAGGCAAAGATTTCCAAGCTAAAGAATTCCTTTTCTTTGGTAATGTTATATCAGTCCGATATTTTATGTATTTTTATTATAAATTCTTTAATGAATAAAATGGATTTAGATATGTTTTAATATCAATTGAAGGAGGTTAATTATAAGAGTCAAAGTTTGGCATATCAGAAAATGATTATATAAAATGTTATTGATTATTTAAAATTTAAGGAACTTAATATTCTTCGCTAATAATAGATAAAGAGGCTACTCTAAATTAAGGTGGTTCAAATTTCTCCATTTCTCTCTTTATTTTTTCAAATTCATCTCTTACATCTGATTATTAATATTAAAGGATTTCCTATAATAAATAAATTGGAGTAAAATATATTTAATTAGTCTTAAGATTAACCATACATGGAGTTAATTCATAAGTTTCCTCTTAGCTTATCTAATCAATATTTCCTACAGCTAATAATAAACTTTGATTATGATTATTTTAATTATGCTAATTTTAATTATGATTTTTAATCTCTTCTATAGGTTATTTGCTAATCCTCCATAATATTTTATCAATTAATTTATTTAAATCATCATCTACTTCATCCCTTTTTAATAACCCATTATATCGATTCTTCACTTGATTTTCATTTCTCTTCAATTATTTAGCTATATCTGTCCATTTCTTTCCTTTTTATTAAATCTAATATATCAACTCCAAATCTTCCCTATCTGTCCATGGATCCTTAATTTTTATTAATGAAGGATCCAAATAATTTATCCATCTTTCTCTTAATTATTTACTTGTTCTGTAGATTTAATTAACTTTATTCATCTCTTATGCAATAAATTTCCATCTATTTTCATCATTTTTATATTTATCATATAACATTGATAATTGTTAATCTTCTTCTAAAGTAAATGGCTATGTAATTAAAGATGTTTTTAGCATAGAAATCCATTTTTATTTTATGTTTTCGACATTTCTTCTAAATAAATATTAAGCAATTTCGTTAAAATCATCACTATTTAAAAATCTGCAATTTCTTTATTTTATTGTACAATACTTACCAATCACCCATACTAATACTTTTTTTTCATCAAAACTCCAACTTTTTTTTTGACTTTAAGAGAAACGTCGATTGTGTAATTTCTTTTAAATTTTGAAAATTTCAGCATCATTTGGACAATCATTTAAACCAACATTAAAATATTCTTTTAGATATAAAAAGTCTATTGGAACATTCTGACTACTTTCATAAAATTCTAAAAACAATTAGTATTATTTAGAAAACTCAAACTTCTCTAAACTTGAGACTATCTTTAAACATGAAATCTTACTTTGACGATCATTCTAGCTTCTTCCTCTTTTCTTTTGAGGAAATGAATCAGATTCAGACAGATTTAATTCCTGAAACATATTATTTGTATTTTATATATAATGATAATTTACTCTTTATCTTTAATAAATAATTATCTATAGAATGTATATAATATATATTCATTTTATTATAAATTTACATTCAAAATTATTTCAACTACTATTTAAACTTTAAATAAAGGAGAAAGTATTAATCCCCTTTAATTATAAAATTATATTATCCATATCTAAATATTGTTTTTTAAAATGAAACTCATATTAAATTTCAAAATTTTTATTTATTTAAGTTTTAGTTTTAGTGTTTATTATTAATCAGACCCATAAAATAGAATCACCTTAGGTAAATTCTAAAAAAAAGTCCAAATTTATATAAAAATAATTTCATTCTCTCATTCAGAAAATATTGCACCCTGTGCAGCTAGTCTCCTTTAATTTTTTTATAGGTGGTTAAGGCTACTCTAGGTTACTAACATCTTCATTGTAAATTTTCCAATTTTCAACTATTATTATTTAATCATTCTTTTTAAAAGAGACTTCCATTAAACTTTTGCTTTCTCTTTTTAATCTTTTATTATTTATTTTAACAGCTTTAGGTGCAGGGCCAAAAGAATATATATTGGTGTTTTAAAATATACATTTCTCTGATTAAATCTAAATATCCATTAAAATTTATGATAATTATTTATCAATTAAGTAGAAAATTATAAAGCACACACTGAAATATATATGCAAAATCTTATGAAAAATAATTCAAAAAAACATGCACTTATAATATAAGTTTAATAATAATTTTATTTCATAGATATTCAAAATTATATTATCTAACAGAATAATATTGTGACTTTTTCTTCATTATAATTAATTATATAATAACTTAATTAGAAGAGATGATAAAAATTTTTGTAATTAAAATGTAAACAATAAAATATTAAACAACCTAATCATCTTGACTCCCATGTTATGTAATCTTGATTTGATAAACCATAAGTAATTTTAGCTATCCACTCTGTTCTTATAATCTTTTCATTTAATTTCAACTTATAATTCATCAATATTTTAGATATAACAATTTTACTCTCAATTAATGCTAGATATTAACCTATACAATTTCTGCCTCCAGCTGAAAATGGTACAAAAGCAAATGGATCTATGTTTGAATCTTTTAAAGTTCCATCAGATTTCCATCTTGTTATATCTATTTTTTTTGGATTTGAAAAATATTTCTTATTTTATGCATTAGATAATACCATATAATTGACATACCATCCTATTGATTAGTATTATTATATTTCTACCTTTTTTTATGAAAATATCTTTAATATATAAATCCTTCTAAGCTTATTTGGATATCAACATAGGAGCCACTGGTTTTAATCTGAGACATTCCATTAAAAATCCTGTTACTTTTTATAGATTTTATAAATGTTTAGCTGTAATTATTTATTCTCCATTCAATACACCAAGAATTTCTTAATATACTTCTTCTTAAAGATGTTGATTCTCAGCCAAGAAATAACATGCTGTTGTTACTAAATTTGCTGTAGTTTCAGTTCCTGCAAAGTAAAGTGTAATAGACTATTATAAAATTTCATCTTCTGTAATAGGAGGATTCATTTAATCATTTTTGTTTAGATAAACATCTAAATAAACATCAAGATAATCTTTATGTACAATATCTTTACAATTTTTTAATTTTTCCATTCTACTTTAAATTGCCTTTTTCATATGATCTAACATAACAGTATTAAGTTCATATAAATCTTTTTCTATTTTTCTTGGAAATAGACTGAAAACTTTTTCTTCAAGTAAAGCTCTCTTTATTTAAAATAATTTAGATTCAGTGATTAATTGTCCAAATCTAGTGATCAATTGTGTGACGCATTATGAAGGGTCTTATCCATTTAGACTTAATTAGGCAATATCTTCTCCAAAAAATGCTCTAAGTACTACTTCCCCTGTGATTGATGAAGCTATATTCATAACTGGAAATATTGAATTTGGTAGATTAGTTAATTTCTTTTAGGCAACATCATTTATCATTGGTATGAGATTAATAAGCTTGTTGTATTCAAAATGAGCTCCTAAAAGGTTTCTTTATTATTTCCACTTTGCTCCTCCTTCCATAAGCATTCCTTTTGATATCAATCTCTTATCGACTATCATAGGGAATTTACTATAATCTTAATACTATTGCATGAATATTCGATAGTATTTTGGTTTTAAGAATATGATCAATGGTCGAAATAATAAATTAGTAACTAATATGTCTGCTTTTCTATTATTTTTTATCAGTATAGACAATGATTCAAATGCATCTCCATTGATTGCTCTTGATTGACTTAAAGTACGAAGAAGTCCTAACATTGGAGCATATTGAATGATTACTCGTTTACCATACTTAATTTTGAAATAGATTACCACTAAAAGTGGTTGAGTGATTAAATAGATTAGAGCAACTATTCCTAATATAATATATATCATAATTAAATGATTAATTAATAAGTGTTCGAATAACTCAATTCCATTCTCTTTAAGCAGAAATTCGAAAATCAAATCAAAAATATGTACCCTACTTAAAAGAACTTAGAATTCAAGTAAGTATATTAATCCACATAATCAGATTCATTGTATTAAAAAAAATTGAAACCTAAATAACTAAGACTTATAAGAAAATCACAAAGTATTGGATTGCAGATGAGACTGGGAGTGCATTTTTGAATGTTCATGATATGGATGAATCAGCCATATCACCAGGTGATGTATGTGTTATGGTTGGAGCCTATACAAATTTATTCAAAGGAATGATGAATATTCATTAAGGTATAACATATAAAATATTAATAGGTAAGAATGGTATATTCAAAAAAGTAAGTGAATTTGATCTTTAATATTTAACTTACCCTAATCATAGTTTAAAAAATTGGGGTAATGATTAATAAACCACTTAAATTTGAAGTTAATTATTATCATACTATTAGAGAATAAAATATGATAAATAAAATCACAATCAGAAAATGAAATAAAAATTTAATTTAGAATCTTCTTTTTTTAGTATTAAGATTTGAGAGTCTTGATTCACCTTACTCTTGTTTTAGTATTTCACTCTTTGCCTAATTAAACTTTATATTCTCTAATTCTTATTATTGATAGTAATTATTTTATTAATTTATTTCTTCTTAAATATCTGCTTAAATTCCTGAATTTTAGTATTATTTAATGATTGATGTCTAATTTTAATTTAATATTATTGTCTTTTTAATTTATACTCGAAATTATTTTACATAACAGTCCATTGTTTCAGAATCAAACTTTTATAATTCTAAAATGCCTTGATCTTATACCTTATCAGATTCTATTGATTTTTTTGAATTTTATGATTAGTTCTAAATTGATGATTATTTTTTTGGTTCTTCTTAGAAAGGATGATAAATCAAAATTTCTTCATTCTAAAGAGTTTCTAATTGTTCTTATTCTTAATTAAGGTAAACCAATTACTGATTTGAAGTTTCTTATTTTTTATTAGATTTATTCTTTTGTTATATTATATTTAAAGTTTTTAGTTTTTATTGAGAGTTACAAAACATTTTCTTTGTCTGATTTTAATGTTCTTTATTTGAAGTTCCTGATTAAATCATAGAAAATTAATCATTGTCTATATTTTACACTGAATTACGAAACGATCCAATTTCACTAGATACTTTACATGGAATATTATTATCATTTAAAGGAGATAATTTCTTATTTCCATTTTTTTTTTCTGAAAATCTTCTATAAGGTGTGAAATATTTGTATAAATATTTATCTACATTTAATGAAGTGGCACCTTAATTCTTAACCTCAGTTATTGAGGGATGAAGCAATGTAGAGATTGATGAAGTTAATGTATCTGCTGTTTTTTCAGAAACAAGATTTTATTACTTAATTCTATCAGTCTTTGATCTATTATGAGGATTTGGTGTCATCGATTTGCGATTTACAAATGGATCTACTGTAATTGCATTACACTTCACTTATTTTAGCATTTAAGTTAATTATTTTTATGGCGAATAGATTAAAAACATAAATTGAATTTACTGATGATGCTCCTGTCACTTAAATAGATGAACTCGAAGTGTCTAAGAGATTTGAAGACTATTACTAATGTCTTTTAACTTTAGGTATAAAAATTTATGTATATTTTTTTATAGGGTAAGGAGCTCATGCAATTGTGAAGACAGCAAAGAAAAAAAATACAGAAGAGATATATGCTGTAAAAATAGTAAGATCAGGTGATTAAGAAATTCAAAATAATGTAAAACGAACATTCAACAATACTAGATGTCTAAGACATCCAAACATTGCTCAAGATATAGAACTTTATATTAATGAAAAGATGGAAACTTCATATTTAGTTATGGAATATTGTAAGTTTCCAAGTTTAGAAAGTATAATTTAAAAACGATCTCTTACTTCAGAAGAATTAAAAGTTGTGATTAAACAATTACTATTAGGAATCTAACATGCACATTCTAAAGGAATTTGTCATAGAGATTTAAAGCCAGATAATATTTTAGTTAATTTAGAAGAAGATAGTTAGTCTCCTAATGTAAAAATTGTTGATTTTGGTGTATCAAGAAGATTTTTATTAAAAGGATAAGAAATTGAAATGTTAACTAAAACTGGAAATATATTTTATTGTGCTCCAGAAATATATCATAAAGCTAGTTATTCAAAAGAGATTGATGTTTGGGCAATTGGAGTAATTACTTATTAATGCATTTTTTAAAAATTGCCATTGCACTCAAATGAATTACATGATTTTATTGAATTGTTGGCTAACCCAAATTAATGGACATTTTAAGAATAATTAAATACACTTGAATAACCATTAAGTAACTTAATAATGGCTATGTTGAATCCAAATAAAAGTGAGAGAATAACTGTAGAAGCTGCTTTAAGGCATCCTTTTTTTGAAATTTGTACTATTAAAGATTTGATGGCTTTTTTGAATAAATTAAATTTAGAATAAGATAATTGTGGTAGATGTAGATCATTACAATCTAGTTTAAGATTAGATGATTAATAATGGGGAAATGTTATATAGAAATTATAAAATAGTTAAAATGATGATAAAAATGATGAAATTATGTTAAATGAATTAGTTAAAAGTTTTAATGATATTCATATCATTTAGAGACATGGAGATAAATGTGGTCTTATTTAATTAATGAATTCTATTAATAGTAGTACAGCTCTTATGAGTAGGTTAGGATCTAAATAAGAATTGTAAGATAAAAGTTTTGGATTTTAATTTTCTGGTTCTTCAAGTATTGAATCAATATTATTTTTTAGATAAATTATCTAATTAAGAATAAATGGATAATATTGGTAAAATAGAAATTAGTATAGAAATGAAGGATGAATAATAAAATATTAATAATGATAACATTAATCATTATAATAATAATAATAAATTTCTTACTTAATTAGGTGCTCATTTAGATAATAGTATTGATGTTATGCCTTATGATGGTTCTCTTATTTAATCTAAATAAATTACTCAATAAGATTAATAAGGAATTACTAAGAAACCTTTTAACTCTTTAAAAAATGTGTTTGGAGATCTTTAAATTAGAGAAGTAGATGAAATAACAGAAGATTAATTTTGAATAATTTGAATAAATATTTATATAAGTGGTTTTATTGAATATTAGATAAATATATTTTATTATATATATATTATAAAAACTTTAATCTAAAATGAAACCATAGATTTAATCAACAAGGAAACCAGGAAAATCTGCACCAAAACCAAAAGATAATCTTACGAATCAAACTTCCAATTCAAAAAAAGAATTTACCAATGAATCAAATGGATTTGATGCATCCAAATAACTATTAATCTAACCTGTTCTTATAGAACATAAAGTTAAATAAAACTGCTTAATAGAAATTATTGAATTGGCTAATTCTCTCAAAGATGATGATAATGTAAGTGGGCTTATCTTTAAACAAATTATTATATCTATTGAAGCAAAATTGACGGAATTTTAAGAGAGACTTGATAATAGAGACAATCTAAATGAACTTAATTCTCATCTATAGAAATTACAATATCTTTAAGCTAGTCCAAATAGTCCTAATGGAAATAAAAGTATTAATAAAAAAGAAGACTCCCATAATGATACAAGTGGATTACTTCGCAATCAAAGTTAAATCTCTTTGCCTTAAAATGATAATGTCAGTATTATGAGTGCCTAAGATAAAATGAAAAGTCCTTAAGGTAGAAGATCAGCCTCAAAATAAAATTCAGGTAAATTCTTATTGACATTCTTAATTAGTCATTCTTCCAAACACTTCATAGTAAATAGTATCAGACAATAATAAGATAGCAGCATTGGAAAAAAGACTCAGAACCAATGAAGATAATTATGTCAAATTGACCAAAGAATTTTAAGATTAATACAATACCAATAATTAAAAATTAGAGAAAACAATTAAGGCTCTTAATGAAAAGTTTATGTCATTTAGTGCAAACAATTTGCAATAGTAGTATATTGAAATTACTGAGAGTTAGAAGGCTTTGATTTCACATTTACATTAGTAATCAAAAGAAATCACGTAATTGCTTCCAACTATATAGCGAGATCAATAATACCATGCATAAATTAAAAGAGACTCAAGACTCTTAAAATGTAGAGATTTAAAATAAAATTGAACATTGCTTACAAATGCATAATGAAAATTTAGTAAGAATACAATCACTTTCATCCTCTCTTTAAGCGATTGATGCTGATTTAATCGTGATTTTAAAGTGTTATAAAGATCTTCTTAATGATATCTTTAAAATTGATATAATAGATCAATAATAAAAAAAGTTAATTAGTCTCTTGGATGAATAATGAATTAATAAATTATATTTATAATAGTTATACATAATTTTATTCATCTTCTAGTAAAAAATGTATTTTTATTTTCAAATTCTGATGGTTTCTTTCTATAATCACCTTAATTCACAGATGAATAATTAAATGTTCTTTCTGTTTATTAAAATGAATTTGGTTTCTAAGCCATATGTTTCTAATAATAAATAATTAAATATTACTTCTTCTTTATATTTCAATTCTTAACCATATCCATTTGATAGTAATTTTTTGCATTCTAAATGATCAGATTTTCCATATGATTCATGTTTTCCATATTGCTTTCCTTTATTATCCTCTAAAATAGGATTCCTATCTGCAGGTTTTAATTCAGCAATTTTGAGTTCTCTTTTTTCAAAAAGATCTTTAGTTTTTGCAGGAGCTGGTTGAATTGTTTTTTAACTAGGTTTCCAATCAGGTTATTATGTTTAATAATTCACTTTTGAATTAGGATTTTATCTTGGAGCTATAGGATTATTATGGAAATTCCATAGATTATCTACATCACTTAAAGGAGTTTTGATTATATGGCTCTTATTTTCATTTAAAGGTCTACTTTCTTAAGTAATAGGGTCACTAGGTTTGAGTGTGGGATTGTTTTTTTAAAGAGTTGCAATTTTATTTAAGTTTTCTTTACACATTTCAATTGTTTTTTTATCACATTCAGATGGTTATGTACATGTAGCCTTTTCTTATTTTCTACAATATTTAATAATACATACACATATTTATTGATTTTAGAATTGTAATCTTTTGCAAGACATAATTCAGCCTGAGGAGAAAGATTTCTTTACAAATTTGCATAATTGACTAATCGTTATTATCCTCCATAATCTGTAAGAGTTCGAAGAGTTGATTAAGTGGCTGATTTTTACATAGATTGTTGTTGTGACATTTAATAATTTTAATAATGTCGTTAAAAGTTGTTTAATTAATAATTTATTCTTATAAAACTATATTTCTTTATTTATGATAATTTAATAGTTATTTGATTGAATTAAGATAATTAAATTTAGATATATTCTTTATATTTTAGCAAAGAAGATAAAATATAAAGTTAATGAATTTTAATTAATCATTAATTTATAAAATGATTAAACATTATTTAACTCAAACATCTTCTACTAAACAAAATTTTTCATAAAAACTTCAATTGCAAAAACTTAAAAGAAACAAACTTATGGTTTCAAAAGCTATAGATATGCTATAAAATCCATTCGATCCTAGTCAAGTATCTTAATCCTTGAGATTTCTTGAAAATTAGACATAAAGGAAAGCATTACTAGATCAAATTATTGGTATAAGAGAAGAAAGAAAAAGAAAATAAGAATTTGAAAAAATGTCTTCAATGAGAGGAATTTTATCTAAAGTATAATAGAGATTCACTGTGGTTAAAAATCAAGATATAAAATTTAATAGAGATTTTAATGATTTTAAAATTTTACAAGAAGAACGTAATAAAATGGAAAAATTGTAATATGAAAATCTGAATCTGTAAATAAATGAAAGAAAATCTTAATTCAAAAGAATGTCTAGTCTTAATTTCTTAACTCGAGAAAGTGACAATCATAAATTAAAACATTAATTAAGTCTTGATCCAGGAGCACCTTAACCATCTTTAATGTTTATAAGGAAAACATAAAGAAATACAACATTGTTACAATAAAAAATAGTAAATAAATAAATGTAATAATTATTATTAAGAATTTAGACCTACAGAAGGTAATACTGAGAAAACTCTTACATCACCTCATAATTACCTGGTTATAACATAAGAAACTGATTAAGAATGATTTATAAATATTAATTATATATATATATAATAATGAATTTTTGATATAAATTTATTAGTTCTATTTTAAGTTGATTAAAAAATACATGAATCATAAAAGTTTAATTTGTCGACCTAACTATTTATTAATAATTGTTTATTTTGGAATTTGATATAACATTTCTAAAGTATGTATAAATTCTTATTGAATAGCAATATTTCCAAACAATAGAATTATCATTAATGATATAGTAGTTGTTATGGAAAATAAATAGAATATAATATAAATGTTAAATGATAAATCTTATAATTGTGTTTTAGAAAGATCAATAAAGAATTCTGAAAACAATTTCATCTAAAATAAGAATGCATCAAATCCCCATAGAAAATAAAAAAAGTAATCCTAAGATTTCTCTAATCTTTCAAATGCATTTATAATCTCATAATTTTCAGTCAAACTAAAAAAATCATTTTAATTCATCACAGATATAGATTATTTAAATAAATTGATTATGCCAACTTCATATATCGAATACATTTGTTAATAATGAACTCTTTCTTTATATACTGTTTCATTCATATTACAATGAAATATTTCCATCAAACATATATCTTAACCTAATAAACTATCTGAATTAACAGATAAAGTTTAAGAATAAATCATATGAGAAAATGGTTCACTCTATAATTCTTATAGATTAGCTTTTAGAGTATCTACATCTACATTTGTAAGTCTTAAGAGTTGATATCCATGTTTAATATTTTAACTTGCAATCACATATCGACCAGATGCAGTTGGTTAGATAGCAATCATTGCTTCATAGAATTTCTTATTTACATAAACATCCCAGTTATTTATTGTATCTAAAAATAATAAACGAATGTATTATGTTTTAAGAGCAGCAGTTACAATAGGAGATAAATTGATTGAATAATCAATATAATTCATATGTAAAGTTAAAAATGATCCATATGATATAATTACTAGAGGGATTATCAACTTTAATAGTACTCGAGATGATAAATGATGAGAGATATGTGATTTCATTGCTCTACCACTATATGATCTAGTTATTTTATTTTCATCTTCTTCATCATATTCATAAAGACCAAACCAAAGTTTTGAATTCTTTACTATATTTAATAGTTTTTGTATAAATGCTATCTCTTCTATTCCTTCATTTAAACTTGTTCTACAAAATAAAGATAAAACAAAACGTTATTTCTTTTTAATAGCAGAATATAAGATTACAAAAAGTATAATTTATAATAAAATCATTGAATAAATAAGTATTAATAATACATTGAAATTGAAATCCAAATGTTAGTTTATTTATTAATCATCAATTTAACATTATCTCATAAAATTTAAAGTAATATTTGCAACCCTTTTAAAATTAAAGTATAAAATAGATCTTGTGTTTACTCTTAAAAGAATATATATATTATTACTATGCCCATGAATCAGTGGTTCCAATCAAATATAGAGTTGGATCTTTAGCAAAACTTTTTATTGCCATATATAGTGTTTGAAGCATAATTTTATAATATTAAGACAAGGATAAAACAGTTTAAATTTCAGTTTAATTCTTATAAAAATTAATTCTGATTAAATCAACTGATTAATTTTATTTATCGTAAATTTTAAGTTTAGCTGTTTCTTTTTAATAAAATGCTACTAATTCTTCAATTGATTATTTATAGATATATAGTGAAAAAGATATTTTATCTACAGATGTTACATTAATAATAGTTTGAGAATCTATAGGATATAAATTATATGAAGCCAAAAACTTATTAAAATCTCTTAAATAAATAACATGTCTAGAAGCAATCATAGCTCTTCCATATCCATCAAGAAATGAAGTGCTATAATCAAGATATTCAAAACATTATGTTTATTAAAGTTCTTTCTTCTAAATTTATTAAAAAAGTAGAATAAAAGCAATAATTATCAATAAAATATATGCTAAAGATAGTAGCATTAATAATCTGTAAGCAGTTAATTATTTAACAATACCAATAACTTATTGGAATGATAATATCTCAGAATTACTTTTCTACATAGATGATGACGTTTTTGCAATACTTTCATTAATCTTAATTTAATTAAATCTAATATGAATTAATATTTTACTAAATCTTTTTTATTTTATTATTATCTTCCAATACCTAAACTTCATAAGATAATTGTTAATTAAATTATTTATCGATTAATGTATTTGTCTCTTAAAAATTCAAAGTAATCCAATAATATATGTAATTTTCTTTTTTTTCTTTTACATTATAAGTTATCAAATTTTCTGTTAGACTAAACATCAAATTCAATTAAAATTCACTTTTTTCTTAATTTTCATAATTTTTAGATAATTATTCAATTTTTTATATTCTTTCTTAAGGAGATAATTATAAAAAAGGTATTTTTGTTGTTGAATTGAAAATTTATTTACACATATTTTTATTAAAATATAAAACACCTTTTTATTAATGACTGATTATTTTTTCATGATTCTAAAATTATAGATTATACCTTAACATATTTTCATAATATTCTTTGAGTATTGATTAAATATCTGGAAGAATTTAAAATATACTGAATTCATATATATCATCTTAGAATTTTAGATGTTAGAATATTTTAAACCATAATTATTCAGAATATCCTAATATTTAAAAGTCTTATCCAATTAACATATAATCCTAATCTTCTTCTATATTATCTTTCACAAGAGTACCCATCAAATAGAGTTTCTCATGATCATATTTTGGATAATTATTGAGACAAATCTTTACTTTTGAAACTAAAGGTGTATCTCCATATTTTATAAATGTTTAAAAAATCTATGATTTTGAAGGACCAAATCTACAATAATTATCTAGAAGTTGATTGTGTAATTCATTAAATTACATTGGCATAATATTGGATAAATGTTCAAATTTATCTATATTTAACCATTTATTTGAAACTTTTTCAATTTTTCCCCTTTATTGTTTAGAAATGACTACTAAAAGTTACATGGCTTTTTAATTTTCAAACATTTAATAATTTAATAGATCTCCTTAACCTTATTCAAATTCAACTATTTTTTATATTCTCTTTTCAATTAATTAATATTTATTAATAGAATAAAAAGATAGTTCTAATATTTATGATACTCTTTAATAAAATAAATTGTGTTTTAAATTTATTTCTTAATTTAAAAAAATCTAAATATCATATTAGAATTCATGCAAAGCTTATCTAATTTTATTTATTTCATATGTTATTTTCAATTACATTTCAAACATTTCTTAATAAGATTCAATTTTATCTGTAACATACAATGACCATAGTTTTAATTTTATATTTAATAAAATTAATAATTGATCTTTAATTTTATGACAATTTGATTCAAACCATTAAAGAGAATAAACCACTTCAGAAAACTTATTTGGAATTATTTCTTTATATAATTGTTTAGTCTATTCACAAACTATTTCTAATAGAGAATGAATCATTTTTTAATCATAAAAAGAAAACTCAATATCTTTTTATTATTTTACTACTTTCATAATCTATAAATAATTTTTAAATCCTTTATTATTATTTTAAATCTAAAATGATATATATTTTAAGTAACAAAATTATTATTCTAATTTTAAAATTTAAACAGTAAATTTAATTATTTCTTATTTATTATCCAATCTTATACAAGTTTTACAAGGACAAATAATATTCTAGCATTTTTTTTTATGATATGAAATTGATTAATAAGCTTTAATTTAACATTAAGGATCAAATTTTTGTATTGCATTTGAATAAAAATACTCTGCATCTAATATATGGAATTACTCAACAACATAAAAAAAGTTTAATAACTAAAATAAAATCAAAATAATACTGGAAACAATAATAAAATTGTATATAAATATGGATCTTATTTATAATCTAATAATTAAATTAGTATTTCTTGAATAATATATACAAATGTGATTATAATAAATTTCTAATAAAAACTTTATACTGTCTTATCACTAAATTTGTCTATTTTAATAAATTCTAATATTTTCACAAGAATAATTGCAATTACTAAAAAATATTTAATTATTGATGTTATTTCTAAATTTGCAATTCTTATAAATATAATAGATTCAAAGATGAATAAATAAATTAAGTCAAATGTTATATTTTTAGCTCTACCATTACTGGTTTTAAAGCCTGAATTGCGAAATATATAAATGCTTATGATATATTGAAAAACACTTAAAAACAATACTAAAATGCTTAAAACTGTAATTAAAAATTGCTTATTAATAAAGCAAAATATTTATGAAGGTATCAAAAATAGCCAATCATAATTGGATAAGTAGAATTATAAAGTATTTAAAAGTATTTTACTTTTCTTCCTATAAATATAAATATTTTACAATTTTTAATAATAATGAGATCATTAATAGTATGATTATGTGGATTAATAAAATTGCTATTAGAACCAGAGTCTAATAATATAAATTTTAAATTTGCTAGAATGTAATGAATTGAGACAATATCAGAATGTAATTGTCAAAATAAATGTTGATATTATCAATAAACAATAATGAAATTACTTAGATAAAATAAATGATTATTTTGATTTTATTCCAACTACTTCTTAAATTATCATTTCTATCATGATCAGCAATAGCAGATAAATAAAATAACTTATTGATTGTTTGGCTCATCATTATTTTAAATTTCATCAAATAATTAATATATTATTATACATATAATAATTAGTGTAATCATTAAGAATTATTATTACAAAAATAAATTTGATTTATTACATCTAAATAAGAGACACATTCATTAGTTAATAAATAAAAAAGTAGAAAATAATAAATAAATATTTGTATTCTATAAATTTCATGACTTTTATTATTCGTTTTCTGAAAGTAATTATTATTAGTCATCTTCTTATCTTAAATTACTTGTTGAAACAGTATCAGATTCACAATCTTTTTATTTTAATTGAGCCAATTATTAATCTCTTTATTATAAGATTTTATCTTCTTAAACAACACCAACCCAAGGAAGTGGTAATAAAATGAATATTCCTGTAACAATAATAAATAACCATAATTTAGAATAATCATTTTAATTAACTCCCATTATAATTAAAAATAAAGCACCTAATTATGATCCTAATGTTGATCCTAAAAATATATAAAATTAATTGATTACCAAAATTAATTGTACTCATTAACATAGCATACATAGTAGCTTCAATATTTTTTGGACACATTCTACATGCTAATACTAATATAGGCATCAAATTTAATTCACCTACCAATTATAACATAACTGAATCTCCAAGACAAAAGAATTTATCATTAATACCCCATTCAACATTTTTTCTTGTGACTAGAATTATCATAGATTGATAACAAAAATAATAGAGGATCGTAGTAGTAATGAATATCTTTTTAAATGGAACATCTTTGAGATAATTATTATATAGAAGCACTCCTAAAATAGTAGACAATGCATAAACAAATTTTAATTATCCAAGGAAAGAAGGTTCAAAGCCTAAAACTTGGGTATAGAAAAAGAACATGATAGTTGAACTTGAAGGAGCCATCATAAAACAAAATATCAATGCAACTGGCCTTGAATCTATTATTATAATACTTGTAAATTAAGGGATTTTAAAAGAATGTCCAAAAATCTTTTATACATTACATAGTGTTGTTTCTTCTATCATTTTAATCTAAATTTCTAGGATCAACTTTCTCTTCAACATAAAAGAATGATACTAAAACCAATAATGAAGGAAATGCAGCTGTCATCATAAATATTTCTTATTTTGTAAAATAATGTAATAATGCACCTGAAAAGAATGCACTTATAAGTGTTCCAAATGCTCTTACACCAAAAAATATTGAGACATTCTTTGATGCTCCATGTTAAAAATTTGTTTATTATCTTGAAGCTGAAGCAGCAACTTCTACTAAAATAGCTTCTCCAACAACATTCACAAAACATGTTGATAATTAAATCAAGAATAATAATAAAAGGGCAGAATATAAATTATCTGTTCCATATTTAGATAAAGCAACCCATCCTAATGCATCAAATATCCCAAATAAAATTATGTATGATTTTCTTCTATAACCAAACAAAGGTTTTGAATCTGTTATTAAACCCCAGAATGGTTTTACAATCCAAGGTGTTGTTGTATAACTCAAATAAAGTCCCATCATTGCTGGTGATAATCCAAAATCATCTTTGAGCATATAGTTAATAGATAAATCTGCTAAGTGTTATACACCTTAAGAAAAAGCAACTACTGCAATAATAAAATATGAAGGATTGAAGCTCTCATAAAATTAAGCAAATTGCTTAAACAGTTTGTCAAACATAATGCTCATGTTGATATAAAATTTTAATTATAAAAACGCATATTAATAAATATCAACAGAAAATACAACTTTCATATATTCAAGTTATTCAATTTCACTTATAGAGATTGATTATAACAATTTCTAAGTTTTCTATTATTATTTCCTAATTCATATGTTGAGGATTTAGTATGATAAGATAGAAGATCAGGAGATGAAGGAAAATCCATAGAACTTTTTTATGTTGGACTTAAACTTTACAATCTTTTTTAAACATACTATTAAACAGGACGTATTTTAATATTCTTATATTTCCTACAAGTATCTGAAACTTAAGTATATATTTTTTCTTTAATATCAGGTCTTAAATATTATTAAAGTGATTTTGCACTTGTAAATCCACCTAATGATTTCTTAATTTTCATTTGTGGACTAATACTATTAATTACACAATCTTTTTATTTCTTCTCTTATATTGCCACTTAATATTTATTTTAAATTAATACCTAAAATAATGTAACAATTTAAGCAAACCTATAAAGTCTTATGTAAAAATCCATCATTATTTTTATATTAATCAAAACTTTAATAATTTAATTTTTCATGTATTTTTTAAAATACTAAAGGAACTTTAGATATAGTATTTAATAGATCAGATGAATCAGAGTTTGTATTTACTAATTTTATTTTTGTAGCTCCATTTTTAATTTCATTTGGCCAATTTTAAGGTGTTATTGTATTTTAATCATTTTCTAAAATGTAATGATAAGGTATCATAATAAAATTATTTTCTTTTTCAATTATTCCACATTTAATACATTTTGATTCTTTATTTAATTATTATGGTTTCTAACTATAAACTGACATAATTCCATCTATGGATTTAGGTATTTTTATTTATGCTTAAGAATAAAGATCTTTTGGACAATCCTTTAAATGTTTTTCACCTTCAAATTTAAGATTACCACAAAACAAAAACCAACATTTTGCTTCTCTATCAACTTTGAAATAGAATATCCCTTAATTGATATTTAATTTTCCAAATGATATAGAATCTAAATGATTAATCATTTTTTATATTTATTCTGATATCCTTTGTGATTAAAAATCTTTAACTTAAGCTATAATTTCAAATTTATTAAATTACTTGCTTCACTTAAATAATCTGGCCCTTCAAAAGTGCAAAGTCTTTCATAAATATTCATTGATTTATTAAGATAACTCTTTTTGGTTGTTCTCTTAGTAAATAATGTAATCTATTTACTCCAAAAAGCCTATATTTATGCTTTAATAAATGTTTATAATTACAATTTTTATCATCTGCAGATTCAACGTACTTTTGTAATATTCCAAATGGAAACTATACATTTGAATCCATAAATTTTATAAATCCCTCTTTATCAAAGTAAATAATCTATATTTATCCACTAACTTTTAATTTTTCATTTGGGTAGTTTAGATCTAAATTTTCTCTTCAAATACTTAATTTATTTACATAAAATGTAATAAATAGCCAACAACTCCTGATTTCCCAACAGAATTCAACCAACTCTCTTTAATGTTCTCTTTGCTTACATTTTTATGCATTTTTCTCTTTACTTCTCCTGATGCTTTGTCTGTAAAATACCAATAAATAGGCATAGATCGTATTAATATTACTGTTTCAGGTATCAATATAGAAGGAGGATTCGAAGTTTCAGATTTTACCCAAAGGTATTGATAAATTTTATCATAAAGAATATGTTCTTGCAGAGTTTCACTATGAAACATAAAATAATATTACTATATTATAAAATTAATCAAATTATCAGTCAAATTATGCTATATAATTTAATTATTTCAACATTATCATAATAAATACTGATTTAAAAAGGAAAGAGTTTTTATTAACAATTTAAATAAACTCATTTCTTATTTCTTATTTGAAAATTTAAATAAAAAGTAGTTAGTACACATTTTATTGAAAAAATAAGTAATAAAAAATGGTTATCTATTAATAATTATTTTATAACATAATGAAAATAATCAATTTTATTAATCATTCAATTATTTAATGTTTATTATTAAAACTAGGAAAAACTCTCATCCCTAACCATTTTCATATTATGAGATCAAAATTTTAGAAGTTAAAAGCTAACCTTCATAAAAAGCACTTGTTTCAGAATAAAATTAATAAAACTATTTAAAATTACGTCTTGGTACAGCAAATACAATATGTGTATAAGGAAGGTCAAAAACTTTAGCACATATTAAAAAAGAAAAGGTTATACCAGTTGAAATGAATTATAATCTTGCATACAAAAAAATATTTAGTCAAAAGAATCTGTTCCATCTAATGGGAGGAAACATCTGATTAAATTAGTATTTTTTCTTACAATACATATAAAACTTTGATATTAATAAAAACATAAGTCTAATTGATAACACATGTTATTTAAAATTAATTATTTTTTATGTTAAAATGTTAAATAAATTACTATTAGTATTTAACATTTTAACAAGATGTTTAATTAATATTATTAAATTAACTGTAATCATTACAATCCATATAATCCTTGAAATAGGTTTTATTGTGTCTAAATAAAAGTGATATTTTAGTTATAAAATGAAAATTAGTGAAATTAACTTAAAAGATTGATTTTTATCAATTAATATTTATTTTTTTAATAAAAATCAATCATTTTGTTCGTCATTCTCTTCGGCAATTTCTTCAGGATATTCATTTTCTCCTTCCTCTCCTTCTTCATTTAATTATTCAGGATCAATTCCAAAAAGATGTAGATTTTGCTATTTATAATAATAATAATAGTATACACTAAATATTTCTCTAAATTAGTTATTTTCATTTGCTAATTTTTCAACTTCTTCTTATAATTATTGTTTTTCATCACTCATATGTTGATAAAGTTATTTGAAATTTTCAATTAAATCTATATCTTTAAATCAAATACTTACCTTCCAATTTATGAATTTCTTCATCTTTAGCTTCTAATTATTATCCTAATTCTTATATAACTTCATCTTTTTCATTATCTTAACTTTTTGCTGATTTCTTATTTGATGATTATTGTTTTTGTTTTGTACTACTTGCTAATTTTTCTTATAATTCACCAACAGTTTCTTAATTATCTTATAATTATTGTTGCAATTATTCTATGATTTGATCTTTCATAGATGATTCCTATTAGAGTTATTCTATCATGGATTAAATTTCTTCCTAATAAGCTGAAATGATTAAATACTAAATTATAATCTTAAGCAATATTTTCTAATTCCTCTGTTTTCTCTTTTAATGCTTATTCTAACTTTTTTATTTAATCTTATTATTATTTTTTAACTTTATTAACTTCATCTAATAAATGCTTATTTGCTTAACTAAGTTTATTGTTCAAATTTCTATTTTCTTCTGTTAATTATTAAATTTTTTCTCTATCTTCTTATTATTTTTATTCATAATCCTTCTCAACCTTTTATCTAAAAATTACTATTAATATTATACAATTTTCTTTAGAATTCCTTCTCTTTATCTCTTGATTAAGATAATTCAACTCTCAATCTTTCTGCTTATTATTATTCTTCCTTTAATTAATTAATTATTGATTGAGAACCTCTATCTTAATCTAGATTGAATTTCTAGTTAGATTAATAGGGCCTTTTATCACCTGATAAATATTACTAATCAACTCTTTTATCATTACTATCGATCTTTTTCTCCAAATAGTCATGTTTATTATTTACTCTATTGACATCTAATGTCTTAGAGTAATCTTATTTTTTTGAATCATTGCTTAAATAATCTTTGGTTGGCACCTAACCTGTTGGTTTCATTTCATTTTTTTTGAAAGAATTCTTCTAATCGATTTTTTGAGGAACAGGAACAATACTTTAGTTTTTCTAGTACATTTCTAAATTGTGAATTAAGGTATTATACCCTAATAAGGTATAATTTCTGTTTTATGTTACTAATCTATTGGACCAGATCGATTGTGAATTTGGGAATCACATGAGTAACATAATCGAAAAGTTTACCCATATCTACATTAATTGCATTTGATTGTAGCAGGTCTTTATTGACATTTCTAACATTTAACAAAGAGAGATTGCATATCTATTTTATTCCAAATTTTGAAAAATATATATAATGTATAAGTTATTAATAAAACAAATTTGAATTTTATTTTCTAATTCTATTCATAAATTTATTATAACTAAAATATATCTATATTAATTGAATATTAAGATATATATTATGGAACTAATAAATTCTATATATATAATGTAATTTATTCATTATTTTAAGAGATATAAAAATAATCATTTAATTTAATATTTATAATATATAAATATATAATATGATAAATAAAATCAAAGAATACATGTCAAATACATAACCTGTTGTTGATGCCTTAAAGGATTTACATATTTATTCAAATGATAATTAATTTCAATCTTAATCACTTATATCAAATAGATTAAGACCATTCTTTGAAAGTTAATAAAGTAAGGTAAGGTTAGTAAACAATATATTAGAAACTATTTTTGTAATCATTATTTGAAGTAGTACAAAAAGAAAGTGTTTAGGAAGGAAATTTGTAAAGAAAATTTAAAATTTTATTATTGTTACATATTATCTTAAGTTCATAAGTTGGACGTTCAGAATTATCAAAAATCTTAATTTCCAAACAATTAAATATTAAAACTTAAAATTCAATTCCTTCAAAATTAGATGTAGTCTGTCAACATTATTATCATTATTTATATAAATTGGCATCTCAAACTACATTTATTAATGAAGAAGTTGTTGATGGAGATTTACTAATATATTTTACTCTTTCAAATTAATGCTATATTGGAATGGCTATGCAAAAAATTGTTGAAAATGTTGATTTATTTCAATCTAATCCGTTATTGGCAAATATTATCAAATTCATATATTATGATTTACAAGATATTTTTATATTCATCTTGAAAGATATCAAGTGTCTTATTGAAAATAGATAAGAAATTAAATATTCAAAAGAATTAATGCTAGAACTTTATAAAGAAGTAATGTAAATTATATTAATAAACTCTAGTGTTAGATTCTATAAAAAAGAATGTTAGACTTCTATCGCTTTAATAGACATTTCGAACACTTTTAATAGATAATGCCTCCCTATTCTTTAGCCATTAATCAAGAATCAATAGGTTAATTATTAAATAGTCAACCAAAAATGAATTCATTATAACAAATAGCAAATTTATAGGATAATCATATTGATAGGATATAACCTCATACTTCAAAATAAAAGAATTCAATAAGATTTGATTTTTAAGAGAGGAAAAGAAAATAATCAGATTCAACATAATTTTCATTCTCAAATTGATTTTTTTTATGAGTTATAAATGCTTTTTATGTAATGTACTTTATTAATAATATCATTTTCATTTCTTGGCTTTGGTTGTGGTTGGAGCTTTTTAAGTTGGTTATGGGACTGTCTTTGCTGGAGCAGTTGTTTTTGCTGGAGCAGCAGCCTTGACTGGAACTTAAGCTTTAGTTTGAGTAGCTTATTTACCAACTTATGCTGGTTTTGTTGTAGCTTTTGTATCCTTAGCCTAAAAAAGTAATATTTAAGAATTACCTTTGGTTATTCTTTTACCTTTTCCTTGATTTCAGATGATGCTTTTCTGTGTTTCTTGTGAGCTTCATGAACATCATGAGCTAATTTTTTATATGCTTCTAAAGCTTATTTGGCTTTAGTTCTTCTAGCTTATTCAGTCTTCTTTTGAATAGTCTTTCTTCTCAATCTTGATTCAGTAACAAGTCTTTATATCTTTGGAGCCTTTTATCTCTTCTTTCCATCTTTTGTTGTCCATGTTCTTCTAATGAGATTTTTTTAGACAATAGCAACACCATCTGCTTTTTTGAATCCAAATAATCTTCTTAATTTGGTCAATCTCTTTGGACCTAATCTTCTTGGTACGTTTTAATCTGTAAGTCCAGCAATTTCATTGGCACCCTTTTTAACGACTTGTAAGGCAAGGACTCTAATATCTTGACCGACAATGCATCCTCTAATTGATTTTCTTTTCATTTCTCCATCTTTTCTTGGTCTATAACCTTTATGTCCCTTTCTCATAAGAATTCTAACTCTTCCCTTAAAGAGGACACCTTGTCTCATTGGGAAACCTTATTTATCGTTACCACCTGTAATTTTAAACACATATCCTTTATATTCATCACCCAAGTTGTCTGCTTCTACTACTTGTCCCATTCTCTTATCAAAGAAGATTGAGCTAAGGAATTCTATAGAAATTATTACCATTTCTTGTCATCATCAATTTCGACTGTCTTTTAAGCACCAGTTAAGGGATAGGAAATATTGAACTAAACAAAGTATATTTTGTATATGTTACCTTCATAAAAATCTTTGGATTTTTTAAATTAGATTTAAAATTATGTGTTCACAATTTAATATAAACAAAGAGAGCACCAAGATAAATATGTATATATAAATTAATTACATAAAACTAAACAATCAAACACATTAATATTGTATTTTAACAATATTCCATTCTAGTCTATTTGCCTAATTAGCACAATAGTTACAAACATATTAATATTTTAAGTTCTTATCAACCAAAATATGAGATATTAATTCTTTAAAACATTTAACACATTTAAAGTACAAATTTGGACTTTAAATTTATTACTCTATTTCAAATTACACTAATTTTGGTAACACTTAAAAATTTGTATGATCTACAAATTCCTCTTCCAAAGTGCCTTAAATTAATAATCGATGTAAATTTGGATTGCATTCTTTAATTTGAATAACTCCATTAAAATATGATTTTTTATCACAATAATAACATTCTCTCATTATATAAGCACAACCACTGCAATATCTAACATGTCCACATGGAACCATTACAGTGTCAATCATTGACATCTTGCAACTTCTACATCTACAAATGAATTTTCTAAGTGATTCATTTTCTTCAATAAACTATTATTCAAATCCATAAGTAGGTATTAGCAATCCAGGTTAAAGTGCCACTTTTGGAATCGAACGTATAATACCTAAGACTTAAATTTAAGAATTAAAATTTGAGAAACCGATTATATTTGGCCATCTACTAAAACTCAATAATTATCTTTTAACTGCAAATTGTTAAGTAATTGATTAATTACTTTGTTTTTTCTCTATAGTAACTGGTTTCTTCCAATTATACAATTAATAGTAAATATCACTACACATAAGAGGTTTATCTTATAATGGTAATTATGAAAAGACTTCAATTTCTATATCTGCTAAAAGAATTTAAGTATAACATCCAACACTTCCTTCTTATAATTATATTTTTTTATCAAATGTTATCTAAACTATCATACCTTCTAAGGCCACTTAAATATCTTGATTAAAAGATATTATCTTCTATACTATGATTGCTTCTTTGTCAATATATAGTTTTTATCCTTTAAAAAGAGCTCCATAAAATACAGCAACTTCTGCATTAAGGTCATCAATTACATTTGTAACTATAAAGTTTGTTTCTAAATATTTAGTTTCTGAATCTGGATTTATAGAATTTTTTTAGATTAAATCAAAACTAAATCTTTCATTAGTTGAATATGAAAAATTAGTAACAATTTTATTTTAATTAGATGCAATTTTAATTTAATACTCTAGTTCTTTTTGAATTATTTTGAATTTCTCAATTTAATCATCTGTTTCTAATACTATTAACATTTATTCAAACTATAATAATATGCATAATTTGAATAATTTTATTGGATTCAAAGGTTTCTGTCTTAAATCTAATTGATATGTGTCTAAATCATATTTGGAAAAAAAAAACACTGCATTTCTAAAAGGATACAATTTCTAATAGTATATTGAAATATGAATTTATAATTTAAATCCACTTTCTTAAATTTCTGGTATTATGATTCTTGCAAATAGTTTGTCTTTCTTACTTTGATATGTATTGAATTTATCTCTTTGAATAATTTATTTTTCTAGTAAGACTTATAAATGTGAATTCATTGACCCTACCATTGCACAATATCTATATTTACTAAGTTTTTTGTTCTTTTTATTCATTATTCTTTTTAATACAATATTTTTATTATTGCTTTATAAAAGAAATTTATTATATGCATAATTATACCTAGTATATTTTGATTTTGATTAAATATATATATATAATAGATTCCATTTAAATAATAAATATTTATTGAACTTTATTTCACATTTACTTGAATAATTTATTACATTAATCATAATATTCATGAGTGTTAATTTAAATTATTGAATTTTTTTAGAAAATCAATATACTAATTAGATATTTATATTTTCTTAATTGTAATATTTTTGATAATTAAATGGGATGTTTTTAATCTAGAAATGAAAAAATGATTGAAGAATAAATGGAATAAGCAGCAATGAATGAATAAGATAAAAGTATTAAAATATAATATGTTTTTAGATAATGACTTAGATCTAGTGAGTTGTTCTTGTTCAGAAAGTGTAATTAGTGAAAATAAAACTACTAAGAAAGTATCAATAGAAGAATGTCGAAATTCTTTTAATAAAAGTATTGATTTGATGGAAGAAGTGAACAAAAAACTAGAAGCATTTTCAGGAAATGATTCAGATTTATCAGATAGTGAATTAAATTGATATATAGTAATGAATGCACATACTAAATGTTGAATACAATTATGATCATTAATTTGCTTATTCAATAATCTCTTCATATTTTTTAATGCTTAAGTTGATATTTGCTAATTATAATGCTAAAGCTCCATCAGAATAATTGTTTAAAGATTCATAAATTGGTTTAACAATAACTTTTAAGAATCCAGCTTCATTTTTAGCATATTAAACTTCATTATCTAAATTACGTAAATATGGAGTTTAAGCAATTCCTATTATATCTTCTAATTAAGACTAATTTAAATGATAATTCAAAATATTACTTATGCTTAAAATTCCTTTCTTAATCTTTCACTCCATGCTCTTGCTATTGGTTATTATTTTGCTGCACCAAAAAAGTCTGCTGCATGTGTTAAAAACCCACTAAGTAGTAGTTTATTTTCTTCAGTTTCTAATTTAATTATTATTATTAAATAATAATACCAAATATTTTAGGATCTCCTTTAGATTATCCAAATCTAATTTCAATATCATTTAATAAATTAAAATGATATTGATTATCAGTAGCCAAAATATTATTTACAACATATTTTCTTATTGTTATTTTATCTTATTTAGGTATTGAACCAAAAAAATCACATTATTTATGAGCTAATATTTTATAAGTTACTGCAACATGATGATTTTCAAGAACTGATTTATCATTATATAATAATGCTAATTTAGTTTAAGCATTAACTTAAAATAAATTTGTTGTACCAGAATGATCAACATCATGACATAATCCAGCAAATGTCATAGCAAATCTTTATAAATCTGAAAAATATGATCCAAATTTTTAATGATGACCAAATAAATAACAACCATGCATAACATTAACTCCATGTGTAAAATTATGAAATGGATTTGATTTTTTATTGTATTTATATTTCAATACTGACATAAAATTAATAAATTCTTTTGTAAGTAATGGATATTATTTAATATATTCGCACATATGAAATAAATTATAGGCAATTATGTATTTATTTTTATACATTTTCTTATTAAGTAGATTAAATTCATAATCTAATAATTTTTATTATAAATTTGGATCTATAGCAATTCTCCTTAATTCAGGATTTTTTGTATCTTCTTCATCACATTTATTCAAAAATTATTATAATTTTTTTGTTGCTTATTTCATTGTATAATTTCTATATTTCTCTAAATCTTAATCATGATCTTGATTATGAGTTTATGTAATTCTTCTTCTGTCTTAATCTGGAAGATACATTACTAAAGCTGATTATCTAAGAAATTAATTTTCCATCATAAGTTATTTTGATTTAAATGCCAAAGTTGCTTTTCTTATTGTAAGTAAGATCTTTACTTTGCTTCTAAATATTCTAAATAATTCAGCTAAAGGTCTAAATATTATTATTAAGTATTTATTTACCTTTTAACTTATATGTTAAATAAAAATATTGATATTTATTTTATTTATTATTTAAAACCTCTTTCTATCTTTAATGAGAACTTAAAAAAACCATCATTATATTCTAAATGATCATTTGGAGAATCTATCATTTCTTTTACTTTTTAAATAATTGTAGGATTCTAATCAAATATTTTATAAATAGGATCTCCATAATAAATTTCTTTTGGTAAATTATATTTTGAACTAATTTAATAAAATTTATTAATATTTACACAAATTGATCATGGTTCCATTAAACAGTCATATAATATAGATTAAAGTAATTATTGAAGAATAAACACATAATCATTTCATTATGTTAGGTAACTTATTAGAATGATTCCAATAAATCTTTTTTAGATTTGAGTTTTTTCTTATATTTTTTAATTGACTTTTTAAAAGTACTTTTAACTTTATCTACTAATTGAAATGATAAATTGCCTTCTAATTCAATACCAATTATATCTAAATCACTTGAAAGTAATATCAATAAATAATTAGTAACAGTTTGCTATTTTGTCAATTCTTTTTCAAATTAACATAATAAATTTTATAATTTAAATTACTGCATAATCTAAATTAAAATTTGATACATCAATTTATAATTATATAATAATATTGTCTTTGAAACTAATTATAGAATTTCAGTTCTAATTGATTACATCTTCTTTAATCCTACAATTTAATATCCTTAATAAATTAATGTAATAAATTTATCATAAAGAAATGTAGCCATGAAATATTATGAATATGTTTTAGTAACACTATCACTAAAAGTTAAAAAGAGGACAGCATGTTATGATATAATATATTATTTAGGAAGATTATGTGTTTTAAGTAAAGCATAATGTTCAGTTTGAGTATTATTTAATTGATGAGCATTTTGTTTATGTGCCCAAGAACTGATTTTGTATTCTTCTTTAAAAAATCTAAAATCAAAATTATTAGTAAGTATAACACATTAATGTCCTTCTTCAAATTAAATCAAATAAAATTCTTCCACATAAAATTGTTTTAAGACTAATTTTATTAAATCTTTAACTTCTTATAAGTGATGTTATGCTTTAAAACATTCTTCATAAATTTCATTCATGTTACTCTAAAATAATTGATATCAAAATTAGAATACCTTGATGTCTCTATAAAATTCTTTTATTTTCTCTTTCAATTGTTAGTTGATACTGACAACAGATTCACTAATTTAATTGATTATAAGAGTACAAGTAAGATTTAATTATATGTTCACTTTCAGTCTTATTGTTGAGTATAATTGAAAGTCCAGATAAAAAATCATTTTAAGACAAACCCTTTTCATAATCGACAAATAATGATTTTAATTCAATATTATCATTAATGGCATAATCACACAAACGAGTATATTGATCAGGTGTTATTAATTTCTTATTTTTAAGACTGATTAGGAGAGCAGTTAATCGACTTGATTAAGCTAAATAACTCATATTTTATATTTTATTAATTTTATAAAAAAATTACTATCAATTCAAAATAAAAACAAGAAAGAGATTTAAATTATATATTAAATAGACTGACAAACTCTAAAAAATAAATAAAATAATTATGAGTTTAACTTAAAAAATATATCTCATTATTAAATTTATCTTTCTCTAACTGTATTAATTTTATTGATCATATTTAATCTCCAATTTCTCATCTTTGGTGTGAGTAGTTCTTAATCAATTTATTAATAATCACTAAAAAAGATTATTAAATTTGATATACTGTTTAAATGTAGTAATGAATTAACCTTAAAAAGAAGGTGTTGGAAGAACTTATATAGTTTTCTATTATGGACTTAATGGATAATAATCAATTGAGGCTCTTTATTTTGTAAAAAAGATATCTGAATTAGATATGGGATTTCTATAATAAGAGTATTAATATACAATTTAGAATAACTATTTTTTAAATTAGGTAATCTTTCATAGTTTTAATGCCATTTATAATCTTGATTGTAATTGGAATTTCCATTTAATTACAATTAACCAGTTGTGGAATTGGATGGTGCTTTCATAATTTCAGGTTTTTCAGGTTATTTAAAATTAATATGATTAGCCTAAAGATTACAAAATTAATGAACACTTTATATGTAGTTAGAGATGCCATAGATAGAACATTTCTATCTGAAATAGGTTTGAATGATTGGATTATATCATTTTATATTGGTTTCTAAAAGTACTATTTATAAGTAGTTGTATTTTAATTCTGTGAACTGTATTATTTATAATCTTCATATATTCTTGAATCAATTCCTATTTTTCTATCGATTGATTTTAATGTAAAATCTTTAGAATATTAAGTTTAAAACTTTTAAGGTAAAACTAAACGTGACATATTCAAGTCTCCAATAACTCTTTCTTATAAATATAATCCTAATAAGTTATAAAAATAATCTTTGTTGTCTTCTAATAATTTTTCAATTGTTGTTTCTTGTAATAATTCTTATGGGATGATTTCTAACCATATTGGATCAGTTGGTGGAATTTCAACACCATCAAATAAATCCTAAGATATATAAGGGATAGAGTTTGAGGTTTATGATGCTATATTACTATTCGATTTAATTGTGATTGTATCAGTCTTATCTGTTTTCTATGACTTATCTACTTTTGATGAGACATCCTAATTGATCTTTTGAGGAATTTAATTCAAAGTGTTGTTACATATTTACTTATTCTTTCTTTTCAAAAGAACAGTTTTTCGAGAAAGTTAAGGTCCTATAATATTTGGAGTATTATTGGATAGAACTTATCGTAATTAATCTGATATCATATTTATTTGATATTTTATGTTTATCTTTTGATTAGATTTAATAAGATAATATCATGATTCTCTTTGCATAGCGATAAAATAGAGATAATTCAATAAACACTATTAACATTTAATCAGATATATGATGATCTTTTAAGTTAAAATAAATAAATCTATAATAAGAAGGATTAGAAGTGGATTAATGGAAGTAACAATACTAAATATATGTCAGAGATTTCACATTACTTAGAGAATATATATATATTATCAAGAATGAGTATAGATTTATTATTACATTTCTATACAAACTTAATATTATTTTAATAATTAGAAAAACGACTTATATAATGAAAGTCATTGTTGCCTTGTTATTAATATCGCTAGTATTAGCTGAACCAAATCTCGTTGGATAAGAATCATAAGCTAAAATTCATACTTTTTTAGGAAAGGAGAACTGTAATGATTGCGAAGTGAAGGGAGGTTCATATTGTGAAATTAGAACAAATACATATGTATGTTGCAGAAGTGATGATCATTGTCAAAAAGGAGTAGGATGTTTATAAGCATTCACTGGAATCATATGTTGAAATCATCATCATCATCTTATATTAAATATATATATATATATAATAATAATAATAATATATGTATTTCATTTAAACCAATCGATTACTGTATTAAATTCATCATCTGGCCAATCCAAAAAGTCTGTTAATTAAGTGTCATTCAATCTTTATAAAAATTAAGTATACATCCCCATTCTAATATCTTAAATAGGTTGAATTTCAACAAAATCATATTAATTTTATTCTACATATTTTTTATCTAAATTTTAATTTTCTTCTACTTGAGATAATTAATTTTTATTATCTTTTTCAACTTATTCAATTTATTCTTAGTCACTCTCTTCAATTTGTATATCTTCCTCTATTATTTCTTCAACTTCTTCTTCAAAATCTTATTTATATTTTTCACTCAAGACTTCATTGGTTGATTAATTTAAATCAGATTATTCAATTAATTTTTTAGACTCCAAAAACTCAATGTATTTTTATTATTCAGCTATCTGTTGATCTTTTTGTTTAAGTAAAACAAGACTATTCTAGTAAAGAGTTTAAAGACAAAATTCTGGAGTATGAACATCCATTTAATATTTTTTATAGTACTTCCCACAATGTCGACAATAAATTTCTTTACAATCACATTACTCATAATGTTTATCAAAATCAATAGCTTAATATTCTTCTTAACACCATTCACATAAAATAGGTCTACAATAACATTGTTCTAACTAAATTTATAATAGTAAATACATGTGATTCTATATCCATTCTTAATTTATCCTATGAACAATATTTACATTGAACACTTCCATATTTACATTCTAAATAATGTTCTTCTAAATCTTTACGAAGCATTGTTTCATAACAACCATGATTTGGACAATCCTATTCCTAATATTAACAATAATTATTCTCATGTTTCTCACGAAAATCATAAGTGATAATTTCTTCACATCCTTCTTACTAATTATTTAAAAAATATATACGCTATATCTACACGTTAATAGTATTTTACTCAATAATTTGAGTAGCACTTTTGGTACTTTTCCATCCATAATTCCTTTATTGAAATAAAAATTGCTCTTATAGTTTTAACTCTTTCTACAACAAGGACATTATTGATTTGAACTTTTTTGGAACCTAAATTTTTTAGCATTATTAAAATACCATTTTTCTATACATCTACTACAAAAGCTTTGATCACATTCTTTACATATTTTTGGAGCAATTATTATATGGCAACATATTGGACAAATAACTTCATCCAAAAATACTTTGACTTCTGCTAAATTAAATATTCGGCTTTAATCAATGACATATTCCTCTTCTTCATCATCATCATACTATGATGAAACTGAATGACTTGGAGTATAATATGAATGAGTTTGAATCTAATTTTCATCTTAATTCAAATCCATCTCATAATTAAAAATATCACCTGATACATTCTCATCTGATTCTTCAATTGAGTATGGATAATACATTTGATCTTAAATAAAAATAATATTAATCTTGCATCATGTCTCGAATTAATAAAATTTATAATAGAAAAACTCAAAAATAAAATATATAATTTACAATTCTAATAACATAATTTAATATAAATTAAATACTATTACAATCTATTCAAATAAATAATTCAATAACTATCTTTAATAAAACTAATATTACTTAACTTATTATTATTATTTGAATGAATTTATCAAATATATATAAACTAAAATAGATTAGACATTTATACAATCAAAGTAATTATATAAATTTTTTAAGAATATAAAATGTAATTTTGTTTTAATTAAAAAATCAGTTCATTAAACAAGATTAGTTTATTGATGAAAATGACAGTAAATATTATATATTTACAAGAATATATTGAAATAATAGTGATTTTCGCATTAGATTGTATATTTGCATTTGTTATATTAAAAATTGATTAAGCACTAATATATATCAAATTTCTTATCCACTTGAAGCAACATTAAGTATTTAGAATAAAGCTAAAATCTTTTATTTCATAATTTACCAGAACCAACCACCACAAACAAGAATACACCTAAAAGAATTGGACCTACAGGAAGATTTTCTTCTTTTTTCTATTAGAAATATTAATTTTGATTACAATCAAAGATTTAGGAACTTTTCCTTATTTGTTAATATTTCCTTGATAATTTTAACTTCTCAATTTCATGGTTTGAGCAGATGGCTAAAGGTTTATAATATATAAGTACCATTTGTGTTCCTTAATTATTTTAGATTTTATTTATTAAATTCACGCGTGTTTATAGTTTCAATATAAATTAAATTATATAAGAATAATGTAATAAAAATAATATATTAGTTGAAAGTTTGAAAGAAATGAGTATATAAATTTAAATCATCTTCTAATATATAATAGCAATATAATTATGATAACTAAATTAGATTTCAATTTTATAACATTATAAAAATTCTGTATTGAAATGAAATTTATTATTATTAATATATGAAATAGGAATTTTACATCTTTTTTACATTACTAATTGTATTTAAAATTACTATAGATACATATTGTAGTATTTTTTTATTTAAAAACCAATTCTAACTAATCCAAGAAATATGAAGAAAGAAAATTTACTTTAAGATTTAAGTTATCTTGCTCAAATAAATCTTTGTTAACCTCAGAAATATTTATGATAATCATTATTTTAGTAAAGAACTTACTCATTTCAATTAATATTAGTAATTCATGCAGTTACTATTTATTGAAATAGATGTAGAAAACAATTAAACAACAAAATTTAATATTCATTTATGTATAATGATATAAATTCCTCAATTCATTTAAAATATGGTTTTTTAAAATACAAAATCCTACTCTTATATTACTACATACTTTCAATTTTATAAAATAAAATAAAACAAAATCTAAAGTGTGATTTAATTTATAAAATCAATTTTATTGTATGAAATTGAAGAAATTCTCTTAAAATAAAGTATTATAAAGGTTAACTTAAATTCAATTTTAATTATTCCAAAAAAATTTTCATATTAATGAAATAATTTGATTAGACCAAGAGAAAAGTCAAAATTACCCAAGATTGTAGATGAAATCAATGTAAAAAACATTCAGATTTAATATTACTCTTATTGACAAAATAAACGAGCGAAATATCTAAGAGTATATGAAAATTAATAATAATTAAATATTACCAAATATCAGTTATGAATATAGTTACGCCTGAAACCATAAAAGTTTCGAAAAATAATAGTTCTATTACAAATTGTTTTACCTTGACTACAGAGAGAATCGATTTTAACAATCCAAGACCTTTATTATAATTTAAGACTTTATTGGCTCGTTAAATCCTAAAAAAGTGAAGTATGTTTATAAATCATATTTTTATAGTTCTCTTCACATTGATCCCAATTTTGCAATTTTGATCTGATGATGTGATTATTATCAGATAATATAAAATATACAAATTAACTTATCTTTTGATATTCTCCATACATCTACTACTTATTTAATATTGTTCATCCCCTTATTATAATAGAAATTGCATTGAATTACATTTCTATTATTTGTTTAAATGACCTATTTTACGACATGAACTATATATGAATCTAATCGAACTACTATAATTAGGAAATGAGACATATTCATTGGACACATATTATAATAATTATAATTGATTCCCACTTAAATATCTAATTAGACTCGTTTTTAATACTATTTAAATTAAGTTGTACAAAGAAACTCATATTAATTATTAAATTAAGTTATTCTATATCTTATTAATGAATTCATTGATTTATCTGAGAAGTTGTTTATAAATATATCTTAAATCCACAATAAAAAAACTAAAAGTATTTCATTCAATTCTTAAATATTTTAAATAACATCATAGTAACTATATTGTAATGACATTTCAATTATTAGCAGTAGTAACATCAGAAATCGATGACATACCGAATGACACAAACAAAAATTTCTTAGGATAATGATAATAATATATATATTTTTATAGATCTAATCAACTAAAAGAATTTAAAAGACAATATTATATTATCAAAGAAATAACAGTAAACAGAAATGAGTAAAAGTTTTCCAAATATATTTTAATTAATGTTGAATGTCTATAATAATAATATTCTAGAAAGACAACTTAGATTGCAGTCTGTTAGAAAAAATCAATTTCTAAAATTTATAAAAATAATATAATTGTTAAATTACAAAAAATCATAATATCTAGTTAATGGAATCAATACTCTAAAATGTTTATCAATTTTTAAAATTCAAATATAGATAATTCCATCCTCTACATTTATAATATTATGAAATCAATTCTTTTCTCTTTATAATAAGTAAAAAATAATGAAGAAATTTTCAAAAATAACCAGTGTTTATTATTAGTATAAAGAATATTTATAAATGACTTATAAAATAAGATCTTTGCTGTTGATTAGCTTTATATAAAATAAAAATAAGTTCTATAAATTATTAAGTAAAAAAAAGAATAATTTGATAATGTTATATATGGTTAGATCAATTTCAGAATTAATTAATTTGAATATAGAAGAATAATATATATAATATATGGATCCTGTGTTATTTGAATACTAAGATTAATAAATGATGTGAGATTTTTGACTTATTTGTATATTTAGTACCATCTTATGATTTATTGATTTTATTGAAAACTAATTTTTAATTATTAATACTCTCACAAAAATAAAAAAAACTAGTTAGACATTCAATGTTACAATAAAAAAAGTAATAAATAGCACATCTCAATCCTATTCTATGGTAACCTTTAGAAAAATTATAATTGAATCATCTGAGTCAACATCTCATTTATTCTGGAATTATTTGGATTAGAAGTGATGATCAACAATTACATGAAGAATAGGTTTCATTATATGCTGATAGGTAGATTGTTAGAATTTATTAAGATTGCAAATTTAATAATTGTTTTGTAATTTAAGTTAAACAATAATAAGAAGAAATATTCAAACAATAAAGTTAGTATAAGGGAAAAATAATACAGAGATCTTTTTTAATAGAAGTGCTGATTTGGATAATTGGTTTAATATGTTGAAAAGATATACAATTCAGTTAAACTTTAGTAAAGATTATAAATTGAATAAGAGATTAGGTTATCAAGATCCTTAGACATAAATATATTAGGCAAGGTGTTTTGCTAATAATATTAATTATACAGTGAAGGTAATATAAAAAAATAACAAATTTGATCCTAAATAAATACAACAAGAAATTAACATTTTAAGAAGAATCAAACATAAAAATATCATCAATTTAGTAGAAGTATATGAAGATTAATATACAATATTTTTGGTTTTTGATAATTATTTTGGTACTGAAATGGTTTATAGATTTGAAGATTTATTAAATAGTTAAGAACCATAATATGCAAGAATAATATATAAATTATTAGAAATTTTATCATGTATTCACTCTTTGGGAATTATTCATGGAGATATAAAATTGGAGAATATATATGTGAAATCTGATAATTTAATGGATATATGTTTGGCAAATTTTAATTAAGCTGAATTTATAGATAATTAAGAAAAGGGAATCAAAGGAAGTGAGGGGTAAATTTAATTGAAATTTAGATTCTTAGTTATTAATCGCCTGAGTTATTGAATGGGAAGCCTTATGATCAAAGTATTGATATTTATGCAGTTGGAATTATTTTTTATTACTTTATATATTAAGTGATGCCATTTAGTGAATCGTAAGAACATGTATTGATTATTATAAGGCTTAGAACGATAATAAAACAGGCTAAATTGAATTCCCTTAAGTCAGAAATACTTCTTATGCCATTGATTTGTTAAAATAAATGCTATAAGTTGAACCTAAATAAAGAATTAAACCTAATATTGCTATGAATCATGAATGGTTTATTAAAATGAAAGTTTAAGAGAAATTATTCAAATAAAAAAGTTTTAAGGATTTTACTCTTCCAACTATCTTAGAAAAGTCAGATATTTTTACTTAATCTCCTGGTTAATAACCAAAAAGAGAAAGCATTGGAGTTTTTGAGGATGAATTCTTATTAGATAGTCTTTCTGATAGAATGGGTTTATTAAAAAATGCTTTTAATCCATCAAAAATGAATCATGACATTTTTTAGAAGAAATAGAAATGAAATTTAACTCTATATTATTATTAATGTAAACGCAAATATCAAATCATGATTGTTTGAGAGAGTGGAATCATAATTCAAAAATAGTAGGAATAGAAGATTTCTATCTTTATAGTCTTCTCTCCAATATACTAATTACTGAGTATTGAGAATTTTCACTGAAGAACCTTTATCTTTTTCTTATTAACTTTTTTGTTTTTATTATTTCTTTAGGACTATTAAGTTCTTCTTCGAAAATTGTTTATAAAGGAATATTCAACTAAGTTTGAGAGACATCATTTGTTAAATCTAATTCTGGTATAGAGAAAGTACACTGCTTAATTGGTCTAAATATTAAAGATGAATCTTACTTAAGCTAAGGTGTTTCTGGTAATTGATTATGATAATCAATAAATTCTTCAAATGTCAAAGCTGAGTTAAACCTTTTCCTTTTATCACACATATAAATAATTATTTTCAAAAATATTTTTAAAAAATTGTAAAATACATTATCAATTAATATTGAGAATATTAGGAAACCATAATAATAATAACAATAAATTATTTTAATCATTCCATTCAAAATTCTAATTTAATAGTAGATGCTAGGAGAATATTATAATAAAAAAGAAATAATAATTTATCTTAGAGAATATTATTTTACATTAAAATAATATATATATAATTTAAATAACTTCTAATGCAATACTAACAAGGAAATATTAATGCTGAGTATCTAAGTGACAAAGGATAATATCAATAACCTCCTTAAGGTGGATATTAATATCAACCAATTTAAGGATAGCCGGTAATTGGATAACCTGTCCAACAATAGTATATTCTTTAAACAAATATTAGGTACTAATATAACCCCTAAACACAAATACAATATCCTCAATAACCATATGCTTAATATGCCTAATATCCTTAAAGAGTTTAGTATGGAAATGGCTATTAATAACAAATGGTCGTCCTTCCTCAAACCGCTCTTGTTGTAGCTGTTTAACCAATTAATCCTATTGTTGCCAAAGAAATGGCTTTACGATCATACACCAGATAGTAAGCTATTAATAAAAACTTAGTTTCTATGGATGTAATTGCTGTATTGGTGTTCTAGCAATGATCTTTTTAATTATTAGATGTGTGGCAGCATTTTAACAAGGAGGATCAGAAGTAGCTGCAGGTGTCATGTACATTATTTCGTAATTATATTCTATTAATTAAAGTGATTTCTTTTTTGTTACTGGAGCAATATGTGGAATTTATTCGATTAGTAGATATGTGGAAAGACTTCTATTACATTACTAAGTCTTATTGGTCATAGCTTTAGTATTTGAAATTATAGGGTCAATCATTATATTTGCCACTTATAGTGATGATGAAGAAGAGGATGATTATGAAGAAGATAACTATACAAAGGATGAGAAAGAGAATAGAAGGAGTGTTGGGTATCAAATCATTCTTATCATTAAGATTAATATTTTTTATAGTATCCCTTATTATAGTAGTCATTTGTTATGGAATGTTTATCAGATATGCTAGACAAATTAGATATATGATGATCGATTTGAATATCACAAGAGCAAATTTATAGAATTAAAATATTTAATAAGGACCACTCTAGAATTAAGGAGTAGGATATGGAGGAGCTCCATAGATTTGAATGATTTATCTAAATTATTAATTTTCATGGTTTTTATTAATTTGTAGGAACTATTTATAGAAGATATAACAATTAATATTAATGCCAATTTATAATGAAGTTGGGGAGGAGGAAGGTAAAGTTAAATCTATTCTGTAGATTTCATGTTCAGAAACATGATTAATCTCTAAACTTTGACCAAGAATCATGTTAAACTATTGGATAATTTGAAATTTGAGTTTGTTGAATACAAAGTAATCTCTAAAATAAAAAATTAAAGGCTAATCAATTATTGGCTTGTCATTTATATGACAGAATGGCCTAACATTGCAAAAATTAATTTGGTCTTTTCGAAGATTCATATGTACCAGAATGTCTAGATGCGAGAAATTACTTTTAATTATGTGTAAGAATGAATGCATCTTATGGATTGGCTAAAAAGTATTTCCCAGAGTATATATTATATATATTTAAATAATAGATACTTCTTAACTAATGAATATTCTAGACCAAACCCTAATTTTAAGGAATTAGGACTCTGAATAATTTATTAAGCATAAATTAATTATATCAATAATCAGATGAATTAGATTTATCTATTGAATTCTATATGCTACTTCTCTTCCTTGTTTTTCTTTAAGATAAGTTTAATTATTCTATTTTTTTAGCCTAATTTATCAATTATATAAATTTACTCTTCTTTATAATTTCTCTTACAAAATACCCAATAAGCTAGCCACTTTTCTTTGTTTAGGAGATAATCTATTATTCTCATATCTATCATTTTCTTTAGAATCCATAGGAGATCTAGATCTAGGCTATGATTTAAGATGTGATTTTGAATGTTATCTTGATTTTGAATAAACTTTTTTTGACTTTATGAAATTTATGATTGAACTACTTGAAGAACTATGTGATGATTTAACTGATGAAGATTTTGAAACAGATTTCTCTTTTTATCTTCCTCTTGAAACTGGTTTCTTTTTTTCATAATCTTTATACTTTTCTTATTATTATTCTTAATAAATGAAATCCTTGAAGCTTTTAAATAATTCTTTTTATTAATTCTTAAATTTTGATTCTTATTATTAAAATAATGTTTAGAAATTACCAGATAATTCACTTATTTTTTTATCAATAACTTCTTCAAACTTATTTATTTAATGTTATTATTGTTAAGGTTATTGTGTTGGAGTCATTTATTAAGATTATTAAGTTTATTATGGAGTTACTTAACTATTATTATATACTTATCTTTTATTGGCATCAAAACTAACTTCACTTTAATTTTATTATATATATTTATGTATTGAATCTTCTTATTCTTATTATTTTTCTTTAATATGAGTAACCAATTTAAATAATCTCTAAACTTGACTCTCTAATTATTCACATTTATCTTTCCAATCTTAAACTTCCTTTTTTAATATATTAATCTCATTCAAATTCTTACTCTAAATATCTATAACCATTCTCTCTGTTGAAGTTAATCTTTAAAATGAATCTGGTACTTCTTCTGTAATATTACTTTTATGAAACCCTTACTTAGTTTATGATTAACTTGATTTTCCTTATTAATGACTCTATTTTAAACTAGCAACTTCTCTTCCCATACTATGAATCTTTTGTGCTAAATCATGATATTCATTTATTTTCATATCTTATTTCTCATTTCTTTCATTTCTATCTATTCTATCAAATCTATCCATTCTATCTGATCTTTCATGATGTTCAAGTTCCTCTTTTTCAAATTATTGTTTATATTAACTATTATTATTCTCAGTTTATTGCTAAGATTCAGTTACACTCTCTGTACTTATCATTGCATATTCTTCAAGCAAATATACTTAATTTAAATAAGTTTTAGAAGCACCAAAAGTCTCCTTTATAATTATCTTAATAAACTAGTATCTAGTTCCTAAAGGATCGATTTAAAATAATTATATTCCTTATTTCAATTCAGGATATAAAGTAGTCCATGTAATAAAATTTTCACCATTTAGTGATACCATTAATTCAATGACTGATGGATTGCTTTAATAATCATGCCAACAATCAAACCCAAAACATTTGATAAACTTTGGTCTTTCTTGCACTTAAGACAAATCCAATGTAATATACTAAGGTAATCCTGCTAATGACATCCACAATGCCTAAAAATTCAATTTGATATCATACTTTCCTTTCTTAGATCAGAATATTTTCAGCTGCACAATTAGGTAATGTAGAACTAACATTGCAGACTCTAACTCCATTTTCTGTTGTGCAATAATTTTAATGTTCCATTTGAATTTAAATTTAAAATAAATAAACTTAAAAAATTAAATAAAATTAATATTTCTATAAGCTTTTCTGCTTGAATATTATACTTATTCATAGATTATTAATATAAACTTAAACAATTCTAATAATTACTTTTATTTTTTAGAATATAAATTTATGCAAATTTTATTGATAATAGTATTAAAATATTATAATTGAATTGAGTATGATAAGACTTTCCTATTTTTACATTTAACAATACTCTACAAAAAGAAATACTTTTAGAATTAAATTACTTAAGAAAATACTTCCAAATTATAACTGTTACTTTTTTAATTTGAAAAAATGATTCTCAACTTAATATTCAATTAATTTCAACTATGAAGGCAAAAAGTTTTATATGATGAAATCCAAAATAAGGTTATTAACATACTAAGATTATTTCAAATTAATTATGAGTTTTTGATAATAATAAGCCATCAATTTCTTTAGTATTATTTAGAAATAATATTAAAATTACAATTTAATTAAATATTCTCAAGACTTTAAATAAAAAATGAAATAATTTGATTATACTAATACTTTATTATAAATTATATAGATAAAATAATAATTACCTATAACATTAAATTGATGCATATAAACTAGAAAAAAATAATTTTAATAATGAAGGCAGAAGAAATGATTTAAATAAACAAAGATAGCTACTTAAATAAATGATAACCAATTTGATTTGTTTAGATATTAAATGTATTTATGATATTTTATTCACCATGGTATATCCTAGATTCCATTATTCTAATTTTAATAGTTTTCATATCCATCTTTTAACTAATAAATTACTTGATGATTTGTATTATCAACAGATAAAGAGGGATAATTATTATTATTTATATTTAAATTTGGAGAGTAATTCATATTCGAAATCTCATTATATTATTATTATTAAGGATGTTATTATTGAGGTTAAAATATTGATTATTAATAATTAATCTATTATTATTATTATTGAATTGCTGGTTTTTAAATTTATGATTTTGTTTGGCATTTCTGTATTTCGGTTTGAAGTTCTTATTCTTATGTTTTCAAATTATTGAATATTAATTATAATTTATTCATTTATTAAATTAAAAATTCGATATCATTTTCTTTCTATTATATCAACAATTTTAAAGCTTAATTATTAGAATTTTATGAAAATTACATAACTAATTAATTTAATTGATTTTAAAGTTATTATTATTACATATTTAATGCTTGAAATTCATTGTTTTATTATTACTACACTTATTAACCTGATTAAACTCTAGAATCTGAAGATTGAGATATTTAAGGAGCTTCATATTATACTTTAATATCTTTAGGTATAAGAGAATTTTGAGGTTAGTTTTTACCAATTAATCTTTAAAGAGAATCTGGCAACTATTTAGGTAATGGGATATTTTTCCTACAACAAGAAATTAGATGAATGGCAACAATATATTCATTTTTAAATAAGAAACCTTTTTAATTTGTATCAACAAGTCCCCATAGTTCTGTTAACACTTCATTTGATAATTCTGATTTACTAAATAAACTCTTAGCATTTTCACCTTCAATATATCCTTATTATTTTTTATCCTATTGTTAGTAATGCAAACTATATTTTTCATAAAGTTCATTACTAATTTCAAATTGATTTGAAATTTCTTATTGAGCCAATTAGATTAAGGGTGGTTTGTATTGTTACTAATTTAGAACAGGAGCTGTTTAATACATATGGGATATAGGAATTTGAGAAGGCTGAGGAATAGATTATTGATAAGCACCAAGCATAGGAGAGGAAATTACTTATTAAGGAATTGGATATCCATCTAAAACAGGTAAACGAACTTATTTATTTTCTATCAGTAGTTAAGGATTCAATTCAAATCCATTTTGACAATATGCTATTAATTTCATGATTGTAAAAAACTCTTAAGTATAGAGTTTATTTTCTTCATTTCTTACAGCCATCAACCAAATTGTTTTTAGTTTATCTGATGGCAATTGACTGCTTTTGAAAAATTATATAGTCTCTTTGGCATTAACACTTCCAATACCCTAATGATTTAATTCTTTGATTTACTTAAGGATCAAGAATGCTCCAAAGTTGTCTAAAATATTGATCTTCTTCTGGAGTCAATTATAAATTATTCATTAAAATTAAATGTTATCTAATAATCCAAATATATAATAATTAAAATCATTAAGTGACATTATTGATTTTAATATATAAGAACATAATCTATAAAGAGACATAAATTGGATATCTTTAATATAATTGAAGTCGTTAAAAATTGAAATTAATCATTTAAGTTTAATTATAAATATATATATATATATAAATAACTAAATAATCAAATATTTTTATTAAAAATTAAAGCTATGAAATAAATTAAATAGGTTTTATATATCTACTTGATTATTATGTAAGATAAATAATTATATATAGTCCAATATTGGGATAAAATAATGAAAAAGAGACAATAGTTTCAAATTCAATAGAAAATAATAATGTATGTATTAATGCTTTTCTTGGAATTTTATAGGTTTGAAAATGGCAAATTTATTATTCTTTTAATATTTTTGGCATTGATATGTCGTTATTTATATACAAGGAAAGTTATTTAAAAGATTGGTGAATTGATTATTAGTCTTAAAATTCTTCATTAAAATTAATCATCATAGTAAATTCCAGAAAATGATGAATATTATAAAAAAAGTATTGTTTATAATTTAGTAATATTAGGTTCAATTATTAAACAGTTGAAAAAAGTTATGAAATTTTTAACAAACAAATTCAAAAGAATAAATGAATCATAAATAGATGTTTCCAAGAAATATAGCCAATTTGATATGGAAGAATCTATTTGATATTTACAATAATATATAATAATATACACATAAAAATGATTATCAATTCTTTCTTTTCTTTTTTTGATTTTTAGTATTACTGTTATTTTAAACTTCTTCCTTTTTTATTTTTTTAGATTTCTAATCCTTTTTTTATACAACTTCCTATTTTTATAACTATTATTGTGCTGGAGGATTACTATCTGGTTTTATATTAGGTATTTTATCTAATGGTTCCTCTTTATTTAAACAGTTTTCACATTTGCATAAATCAGTACATTTTTAATTAATACTATAGCATTCACAATATTTCTTTTTACATTCTGATTTCTTACAATTACATCCTTTTTTAGTTTCCTTACTTTATTCTTTCTATGATTTTGGTTCTTGTTGTAATTTAATTATATACCTGGAATTATTTATGGTTATTAACCATTGTTAGTTAGTATTGCAGAAAAGGCTTCAGGATTTCTAAGTAAGGCTTCTTCTATAGCTTTTGATCTTTCATTAGGATTATCAATTCTATTTTTACATTCAGTACAATTGCAGCTTTATGAACAGACCTATAGAATAAAATGAATGATAACCCAATTATTGGCAAAGCATTCACAATATAATTTTAAACATTTACTTTTTTTGCAATTACATTAAAAGGGAGATACTTTTTAAAATTGCACAAGTTGATTAACTTTGGATTGAAGTTCTTTGGATAGGGTGTTTTAGTATTAAGATGAATCAAAAGCGGGATAATAGAATGGAGGATATGGATGTCTATACCATGGATGAGGATAGGGCACAGGATATTTCATATGCATATAAGGGATATTTTGAGGATATTTCATTTATGGGGGGATTTATTAATAGTAGTGATTGTAAGGCTGTCGAAATTGATCATCTTCTTCTGGAGCATCACCTGCAGATAATTTTCGAAACGGGTATTTTGGTTTGTTTTTATCTTAAAATTCAGGCTCTGCATGAAGATTAAAGTTTGACATATTTTAAGCAGGAAAGAGATAACATTGTTATGGAGTGAATCTTGGAGATAAGGATGGAGGTTGTTGTGGCCATTCTTAATCATAATAGTGGAGTTACTTTTCGACCTTATGTTCATTGGAATTGTGATCATCTTAATTCATAATAAATTAATTAAAAATTAATAATGGCAGCCATCAATAAGGAATAAGTTGATATGGATAATCCAGCATTTGCATAATAAGATCCACATCTTAAAATAAATGACGATGAAGAAATGGGATTACCACCTTAATTTAGAAATCGTTACCCAAGAAGACCACCACTATTTGATGGCTTATTAAACAATGTTAGAGCTGTTACAAAGAAAGTAGAACACATAAAAGGATTTAAATTTGAAGTAGCAGGAGGATTGTCAAATAATTTTCATTTGGCACATTCATGGATGATACCACCATCAGTATGATAACATACAAAATCATTAGAGTAAAGGCAAAGCTCCAAATCCTAATCCTATGAAATAACCACCTGTTCCAAGCTATACTTTGGCTGCATAATATTTGGGTGGCTCTCTTAAAACACCTTTTGATCAACCTACATATATAATGACTGGAAGATGGGATTCAACTGGTAAATTAGAAGCTGCTATTATCAAGAAATTAAATGAAATGTTCAATTTTAGGTAAATATTAAAATCTATTAATATCTAAAGATTTAGTGCATTTTATTTAAATTCTGATCCTTTGAATGCTTAAATGCATTTAGATTGTGATATAACAGGAGAGGATTATGTTCATTCAATTAAAATTGGTACAGGACTATATAGTTTCAATATGATGTAAACAATAGGAAACAGACTAGTATTAGGATATGAAATGATGACGCTGGTATCCTTTTATATATATTAATTTCAAGACAGAAAGAAATCTATCATTAATGAGTTATGCTATGAAATTTGGTATCAATAAGAAATAGAATTTTTATACTTAATATGTTGGAGCTGCTGATTAATTAATTTTGGCTTATAATCACAGAGTAACAAATTAATATCGAAAAATAGTTATTGGATAAAGCATATTTTATGTCAGAATTAGAATATTCAAATTAAACTGGAGAATCAAGAGCTATTCTTGTAAAAGAATAAATTTATGATGTTAGGGTTATAGACAGAAATTTGCAATTTCAGAAGTTATAGTGACAGTGAATTCAAATTTGAAATTCAGTTCTGCACTAACACTTTAAGGATTTGCTTATTAGTTGAAATTATGTGCAATTGCAGATTATAAAAAGGATAGCTATAAATTTGGATATGGGATAGCAATGGGTTAAGTTTGATAACTAGTATATTAATAAAAAAATAATTCATCGTAAATTTTTACTAAAACTTTTTGATAGAGTTTCTTATATTCTTTTGTTTAAATTTATTAATTTTTAATCTAAACCATCTCCTTTTTAACTATTAATTTTTATTTCCATATTTTCTTAATTATTATTATTTAAATCTGAATTTCTTTTACATTTTTACTTATCTATTTATTAAATAATATTGGACTACTATTCTGATAATCCAATTTATTTCTCTTTATTTTATTGAAGGATTTGTTAAAACTCTATCCAATCAGGTCTTTTTTCATTATCTAAATCAACCATCAATCTTAAAACATTTTCAACTCTTCCTGGATATAACTTTCCTAATTTCTGAAGATTATCTTTTAATTAATCACATTATAACACTCCTTAATTATATATATCTTTGCAATCTTTTAATAATGCCAAAGATAATATTATCATACTAAAAAATTAATAGTATTAATTATTACCCAACACCAAACACATCATGTTTAAATCTATTTGATTTTGAATTTGTTTAATTTTCTGGAGGTTAAAATTCATTGCAAAAAAGATGTGGTGCTTTTGCTCTAAATGGACTTACATCTTAAACTCTATATAATAAGTATTCCTCATCAAAATATATTGATTCAAGTGTCAATGCAGAATGTGATATTCCTTTTTTTTATAAGAATAACAATGCATCTGATAAACCTATAATCATTTTCCATATCTCTTCTTCAGGAACATATTCATTATTTTAAGATCTTTTTTCTATTAATTATTTCACATCTAAAGGTAGATATTCATAATAAATTCTGAATTCTTTTGTTTGAGCAAATTTATCACTGCAATCCTAATAAAACAAAAAACAAATTAAATTAGGATGTTTCCATTTTGTTCTCTCTAATATAGCACTTATTTCTGCTTAATTTATAATATTAGTCCAACAACAAAGATATTTTGCGAAAGGATCAAGTCTGTATATTGATGATGTTGATGTTATGTCAATGACATGAATTAATGATGTGTAAGCAGATAACATATAATCTTTTGGATTTTCATTAGGTAATCTTTATCTTGGAACATCTTGTACAACAGGATTGTAAGATGATGTTATTTTGGTTATTGTTTAGGTCTACTTTTGTTACCCAATATAATATTCAGGGTACATTCTTGTCTGTTAAATTAATTTCTAATATTCAAATTTATATAAATAATGTTTTATTAAAATAAGTATAAAAATCTGAATTATTTTAAGCATTATTATTTATTCAATATTTTCTATTTCATTGAAATATTATGATTTTTCTATTCATTGAATATTATTCATATATCCAAAAATTTATTTATTTTCCATAATTGTAAATGTAATTATATCAACATATTTCATTAAAGAATATGTCATATCTTTTATCAGAATATTTAATAGAAAATTAACTTATATTTAAATATGAATTATTTATATTTTGTTGTATAATATTTAATTTTATTGAACACAATTCAATTAAAAAAAAAGATGATAAAGTTAACTTCTTAGAAATAATTTGTTTTTATGCTATTCATACTTGCAATGTAAATTTATACTACAAATGGCACCCAACATTTAAGGGATCATATTGATAGTAATGATATTATTAAATCAATAGATAAAAAGCATTTGTCTTCTAGCAGCCATGGAGGTGGTAGTCCTATAGCAGCAATATTTTTTGGAGGATTATTCATAGTTGGTGCCTTTTGTATGCTATGGTATAATGAAAGAAGGTAACTATTTATAACTTAACAACCTTAAGATAAGCTATAACGGAATACAGAATAAATCAAGCTTATAAGGAATGTACATCAGTTAATTCAGCAGAAATTAATCCTAACACCAATAATAAATTAATTCATACAAATGGTTATATTATAAATTATCTCTAGGTCAAAGTCATACCAATTCTTTAATAATTGATGATATCTTTGGACTCAAATTAAGTGATTGTGTCAAATTAATAAGAACTGTTGAAATGTTTTAATGGGTTAGAAGATCAAGATAAGAAAATAACAGAACCACTTATTATTATGAATAAATATGGAGTTCAACTTTTCATGCAGAAGTCGGTGATGGATACTTTAATGATTAATCAAAATGGATTGTATAAGCTTAAGATTAAATTAATGAAAATGTATATGTTGGAGCTTATTTATTAACAAAATCATTGGCTGAACAAACAGATGCAAATGAAATTATTAATTTAACTACTGAGCATGCCTAAAATGTAGCTAAATATTTTTAAAATTAAAGAATATTTTAACATTTGTAAATAATATTAAATATAATATTAGTGATGCTTAAGGAAAGGAAATGTATTTCTAATAAGAAAAAGGAAGAATTATCAACAATGATCTTAGAGTCTCATTTCGAGCTGCAAGAATAGGTCCAACAACAGTAGTTTCATAATAATAAAATAATACTTTCACTCCTTTTATTATTCATGATAAATATGAATAAACTTTAAATTAGGATGGTGAGAATATAGAAAATTCTAATCCTTTTGGAATATTAAGTTGCTGTTGTTGTTGTTGTTTATGTTGTTGCTAACTTTGTAAAGCCATAGAATAACCATTATCAGAATTGAATTTGCTTTATTAAGTTATCTTAACATAATAATAAGTTTTTAAGAAATTGGCTGAAGAATATGCTTGTTTAACTCTTTGTCAGAGGATCACTGGATATATATTAATGGTAAATATCAATCATATTGTTAGGGTTTTGGTTTTTATTTAATATTCTATCCTGTAACATGGGTTGTATCTATAATTCCTTTAATAGGTGAATTTTTAGCTGCTATAACAGGATTTGCTTTTTTTTTGGTAAGTTTTTTAATTTCTATCCCCTTTTCTATTCTAACAATTGCACTTGCATGGCTTTTCTATCATCCAAAGTATGGAATTGCATTAATAGCATTATCTGGTTTGATTGGAACTGCCATCTATTTTTATTTAAAAAGTTAATAATGATAAGATATACAATATTATTTAAAACTAATCAATTTTATTTAAATCAGAATTTTAACAAAATTTTTTTTAAGATTCTAGAGTTTTGTAATTGAATTAATTTCATAAAAATCTTAATATGCTTTATTAAGATAAAATGTAATTAATTTATGCAAGAAACTAAAACAAATTTAAAAGGTTTTAGAACAATAATTGCTTAAAAAAAGGATAGAATATCTCATAATTACTAACATTCAATTTAAAATAGATCCTTTTAAATTGAAGGTACTAAAGTATTAAATCAAACAAATCAGGTTGAATAATAAAAAGAAAATGAGACTAAAATGCCATCTAAATATAAATTCTAAAATTTATTTAGATAACATAGATTATCTTTGTAAAATGAAAAATATAATAAAATTTTGAGTAATACTCAATTTACAAGAAGGAATTTTACTCATTAAAGACCATCTGTTTTAAATGTTGAATTTTCTATAGATTAAAATATTTTAAGAAATAAATCGATTGAAATGAATTCATTAAAGAGACCTTAAAGGATTAAACAAAAGAAAATAGATGCAGAAATGAATGAGAGGGAAAGATTTTACACAGTATAATTTATTACAAAATCTGAAGGAAAATATGAAAATAGAAATCTTTTAGAATTGAATGTACTCAAATATTAAAAATTATCTCATTCTCCAAAATATAGTAACAGATAACCAAAGAAAAATATTAAATACTATGAAAATAAAAAGAAAGAAAAAAATTCAAATATAATTTTGCAAGGTATCCTTTGATATTGTATTTTATAATACTCATTCTATTATTTATAATATTTAACAATCATATAAAGTGAATAATAGTAAAATGTTTTGATAAAATACTTTTAAATGTTTTATTTCTATTTTCAAACTAAATTTCTATATTCTGTATTATTTAAATATATAAAAATTATTAAACTTTAAAGATAATTTTAGAATATCTAATGATTTTCAAAAAAATCATATGATTAAAGATTAAAATATAAATTGAAACGAATTTATTTATTATAATTGTAATCATTTTATTCATTCTTAGACTTCATCATCAACATTATATTACTTTTAAAAATTTACAAACCGATCAATTGTACATTAATCAAATTCGTCTATATCATCACTTAAATTTGATGAATTTGGTTAATCAACAAGAAAAGGAGATTCCTCTTAATTTTAACATTAATTTTAATTAACTCCTTTAGTTTCTCCTAGATTAGTGGAAAAGAAAATGCTTTTTTTTGTTGGAATTTTCAAAAAACTATTTGCTGAATCTGCTTGTTAAAGATCACATTTTGAATCAACAGAACGATTATTCTTGATTGTAATAGTTTATGAAGATCCCAAGAGAATATTTCTTTGTTTATGACTGTTTTTTGAATATTTAGATGATAATCGAGGCATATTTTTTCTTATTGCCAATTTTCTTAATGATTTCTTTCGAACTTAATCATCATCAACAATTTAAAACCACTAATGTTTTAAAGCAGCATCAGGATGAGGTCTAAATGTCCAATCTTTTTACAATAACTAAATTATTAAATCTTTAGCTTCTTCTGAGACTTACTCAAATAAATCATTTGGAAATTCTATAGCTGCTTCTTTAATTTTCTCAATTAAATCATTTAAACTATAATATTAATATAATAAATTACTAATCTGATAAAAAAGGCAATTATCCTGAAAGCATAGAATATAATATACAACCTGCACTCCACATATCAACCATTTAACTAAATAATATAATAATATATTACTTATAACCTTCTCCTGAAAATATTTCTGGTGCTGAAAATGCAACAGTTCCAGTATATGTCCACATTTCAATTTTTTCTCTATCTTTTAGATCACCAAATTCTTTATAAGCATCACTAAATTTACTTACATTAAAATCAGTAACTTTGATCTAATTTTTATCTATTGAATTAATATAAATACTTTCAACACACAAAATATTATTAGGTTTCAAATCTCTATGACAAATTCCATTTCTATGCATATATTCAATTGCACTCAATAACTACTTAAACAATTCCTTAGCATCACTCTCACTATAATGTCCTAATTCATTTATCACTTCAAACATTTCTTTGCCCTTAATCAATTCCATAACTACATGAGCTTTACTTTCAGATTAAAACCCATTATTAAAATCAACATATAATTTATGAACTTTCACAATATTTTCATGTTATAACTTAAACATTGATTTAAACTCAAGAATCATCTACTTTTTATTATAATCATTTACATTTCTTATTATTTCATCATCTTATGTTTAGACAATCTTCACTGCATACTCAATTTATGATTATTTGTGTACAATCCTTTTAACCAAACCTAGACAACCTTCTCCTAAAATTTCCATCATTTCATATTCTTCATCAAATTTTTTTAGATTAGGACATATGTACTCTGAATCGAATTCATTAATTTCAACATCCAATTTACGCCCTAACTCCTATAGTTCCTCCAATAAATCCTTTTCATCATTTAAAGGTTTCTTTATTATCAATTGAATCCTTCCTAATAATGCTATTACTATTATGTACCTCTTAATTGTTACTTGATCCTGTCCCTGTTATTTTATGCTTAAGTTTATTTATCTTCTGACTCAGATTTCAGAAAAGTAAATCTTCCACTTCCCTTCTTCTCAGTGGTTTATAGTCTTGGAGGCAATCTTTAAGTTTCAAATACAGAAGATTCACTGAGTGTTATTTATGACAATTAATCTAGCATAATACAGTAAAATATTTTATAAAGAAATTTGTTACAGTGAATTTAAAGTCTTCTTAATATGTTAGATACCAATTCACTTAAAGATTCATTAAATATTTTACACATTAACTTTTGAATTCATAAATGATAAATATAAATTTAAACAAGAAACTTAAGAGTTTTTAAGGTATCTCATCAATTTTTAATAAACTTATATTAAAGATTGAATTAAACATTCTAAACAACTTTTTCACTATTAATGATAACTTTTATTCATACTTTAAATATATTTATATAAACTTTTTATTTTATAATATTAATTATAAAATTACTAACTTCAAATAGAAATGGAATTAAATACAGATCCAATTATTTTATAAAATTCATCTACTGTCTCCTTGAGGTATTTATTATTTGCTACATCAAAGTGAATTTAAACCGAAATATTCTCAAGTTATTTATTCTGGATCTTAAGTGGCATCATCAAAAGAATAGTAGATAAATTAAGGAAATGAAAATGATCCTAATAAATAAAAATAAACCCCATTAATTGAAAAAGAAATTGAATTTAGAAAAATATTCTCAAAGTGAATGAATATTTATTTATGCTTAGATTTGCTGTGACAAATGCAATATTTGGGATTTATTATCTACTAATTCTAATTTTTAGAGGAATAATATTAATTGAGAATAATTATGTTATAGGTGTAGTTTTATTACTTGTTAGGTAATTTTGAAATCTAATTAGTTATACTATGTGGGGAATAACATTTTGTATTGCTATCAAAACATTCAAAGATTAAAGATCTTCATAACTAATTATATATCAAGCAAATTTGTTTTTTGTAGGTATTATTGACTGTTATGTATAATCCTTAATTTTTTCAGCATTAGAAAGTGAAAGGGTTTTTTATGTTTTTTTCTTTGTGAGTCTTTGGATAGCAACAATAGTCTTTTTGATAACATTATTTTGTTATTGCAAAACATCAAAAGATTTGATGATTGTAATAAAATACTTAAAACTTGAGTATCTTCAACATTCCTCAGATACTAATGTTTGAAAATTATTAATTGATTTATGAGAAATTAAATATATAAAATTATTTATAAAACTTCAGAAATACCCTTTAACTTCTGAAAGTTTCCCCTATGACATTAGTCGCTTTCTATCATAATTTTCCTCTAAGATTTCTTCATCTTATTATGTTTCTGGTTTTGCAGGAACTTTCATGATATATTTTTCATAATTTGAATTACTACTAAATCTTACATAAGGAAACGAATTTTTATGAGATCGAGATCGTAATTAAATAATCTCTTATTCAAGTACATTTTTACCAACAATTTCGAGATTTCCTACATCGTCAGGGATGGTTGGTATTAATTTCATAATAAGATCAGAATTTTCAGAAAGCTTTTTATTTAAAGCAGATTGAGATGTGAATGTACTAAAAGGTTTGAATTCAAGCTAACTTAAAGAAGATCTTCTAACAATTTCTATTTATGGAGATTTAGGATTGCCATAGATCTAATAATTTTTTTCAAATAAATCTACAAAAGACTTTGGTTTTATATTTGAGTCTTTTTTTCTTAATCCAAGACGCTATATGTTTTATTGATTAAAAATACCCAAAATTCATTGCCTTGTTTTTCTTCAATTGGTGTTAAAGCATCAAGTATCCTTTTCATTTCTTCTTTCATTCTATGTTATTCTATTCTATCTAGAAGTGATTGACCTGGTAATCTTTATATTTTTGATTCTAATTTAATTTTTGTCAAGTCCCAATCTTATTGAACCTAATCAAATGTTTCAATCACTCTTTCACATTTACTCATTTTTAAAGATTCCCCTTTTGACATTCTACTTTGTAATTATCTTGTTTTTTTTTCATTCTACATTTTTATATTAAATTATACATACTTCTACTTTATTCTTTTCAATCCTCTGTTAAATCTAAAAAATATGATCTTAAACTTGATCTTCATTTAAGATTACTTCTTAAAAGTCTCTAGTTTTTACTTTGTTTTTTTTTGATTAAATATCCTTACTAGATTATTCTATTACTTTATAATTGATTGCACATACCTTTTGAACTAAAGATCACTCTTTCTGTTTAATCATTTTATTACTAAGTTGAAGGAGTTGCTTATGAATTTGCAGTGACTCTTATTTATGCTGGTTTTCTATTTTATTGTTAGCTTCTTGATTTTTCAGCCAAAAATTGTTATACACTTCCAACAACTGTATATTTAATTATATTTCCTTTTGAATCTGATCTAGGTCCTTTCTCATGATCGGGTATTTTATCTAAAAGTTCTTTTGATCCACTAAAGAAATTTTGGTGAGTTGCTTCAACAGCTACAGGAGATACATGAGTTAAGAATTATGGTCTAACTCTGAAAAGATTCATAGTACTATCCTTACTTTCAATACCAACTTAGTTAAATTTTTTTTACATTTTTATTTATATTTTATGTAACATCCTAGATCAACTTCAGCTCATTATAATACTTGCAATTCTAAATATGGAAATGGTTGGCTATTGCATGAAGGGAAACAACAAGTAAATTTGAATGAAACTCCCGTTCCCACCTATGCTGAAATTGTTAAGAGTATGCAAGTATTAACAATTACTATTTATTTTAAAGGACTTTAGAAGAGCTGAAAAGCTTATTAAGAATAAATTAGTGGCTTAATAGTTTGGTTTAGAACAGTAAATAAAAGTGACAGAAGAAGAAAAATAAAGAAGAAAAATTGATAATAAGGTACCTCCTAAACCATTTCCTGTAAAAGAAAGTGAATATACAAAACCAGCATAAGGAATTAATGTTGGTATTTTTATTATTATAACGCGTATAGGATCACCAATATATGAAACATCTAACATGCTATATGGACAATTAAACCCAACAAAATTTGAATTAATTGAAAAGTTTTATCCAAGAGATGCTAAATTCACATAAGGATTTCAAGGACACACTTATAAATTTGATGGTCTTAATACTAGTGTTGCCTTTTCGAAAACCCATAAAGCATTAGATGAGTACTGATTTAAACTATAGTATATATTATAAGTTCATATATATATAATCATATAAATAATTATTAATTCATTTCTTTAGGAATATCAAAGTAATCTTGAATTTTATTAGACTTCATCAAATATTCATATAGCTTTTTAAATTCTTCTTAAATCTCTGGAAATCTAATAGCTTTTTGAGATATTATTTAGTAATTAATAGGTGAGTATATTGTGAGAGGATTATAAGGGGGACATTCCTCCAAAGCAATAAATGGGTTTTATTACCTAGACTAGATAATTTTTGTACCCATAACCATCTATGTAAATGCCCTCTTTTAAAGGATCAAATGAAGTGCCATACTTTTTTAAAAAATCTAGAAGAATTTATTTTTTATCATTTTGAGTGTAATGTTTGCACATATATATAGCAGCTAACATTATTGACAAACAAAATGAAGATATTCCTCCTACAATATTCATCTTGATATATGATACCTGTGTGAGCATCATTCAAATTTTTGGATTTGAGCAAATACTTTAAAATGAGCATTATATCTCTATACCAATAAAATCTAATTACCCAATCTTTAATTATTGTTGTTGAGGCAAATCCCAAATGTGGATTATTATATATATTGCTCCACTAATAAATCCAAGTTAAATCTACTTGTATGATTTTGCCTAAGATAATATTATTAAAATACCTGGATCTTCTTAGTCTAAATGGAAACTTTGCCAATTTTATTAAATGTAAGCATCATCATTATAAAACTCAGTTTTAGGATTCAACTCTAATTTTAATATTGGCATATGGCTTTGAATTAGCCTACAATTTTGAGATAATAGTACTTTGAATTAACTAAAAATTGTGTCTATTTTAATATCAAATTTATTGACTATAAAAAGTTAGCTATTTGATTATAACTCAGTGTTTATGTTCCCAAAATTCCTATATCAACATCACTTACATCTAAATCAAGTCCAGTTTCGAAAGATCCATAAGCATAAATGTTAAGGTCTGAATTCATGGAAATAATATAATGTAGTCTATTAAAGCATATTCGTTTTCTTATTTTATTTTAAAAACTTTTAACTTGTATGTTATTTACAAACTCATCTATGTCTTATGTTTTAGATTTATTTAAGTTTAATTGTTTATGTTTAATAGGTGTAGTTTATGTAGAATATGGATATTGCTTGTTTCCTACTTTTTCCATGTTATTGTAATTTTTCTTTTTGTATTTCTCCTTATTATTTTTTCTTAATAAACTTTTGTTCTTTTGATTATTCTCATCCTATTACAATAGACAGTCATCTGATTCTGATTAAGAATTCCCTGTTGTAGTACTTACAGCACCAATCTATATAATCTTATAAAATTACATGACCAAATTATCCATCCAAATCACTAGAATCTTTTTTGCATTTTTAGTTTATATTCTAATTCAAACTAGTAAATATTTATTATTTTTAAGAAGTTGTTTAAGACTTCATCATGTGAGAATTTTGAGGAGAACTAGAATTAAATTATTTCTATTTCATCTATTATTCAATTTAAGGTTATTATGGATGATATTTTTAAGTGAATGTTTAATTTTTTTGAGTTTTTTTCTATGAATCTACTTTATTTTTTTTGTTCTTAGGTTTTTTATGTGTTTTTTTATAAGTTTATGAACATTATTAAACAGTTGGTGGCAATTAAAATGCTTCAATATCACTTTAGTCTACTATCTACAATACTAAACTTATTTGAGAATATTAATCCTTATGATTGTGTTATTTAAGATTTTCTTAATATTCCTCTTCAAGAGCGTTTAAAGATAAGCTTATTATTTTTTTTATAAATTTAATTGAATCGAATTCATCATTCTTTCTTTTTAATTATGTTTCCATCTAGAACTTAGAAAACATTATAAATACATTTTCTCTTATAACTTTTTCTTACCCTAGGTCACATTCACTTGATATTTTTTCTTTTTAGCCTTCTAATTATCTGTTTTTATAAAGAAATGGTTAAGTTCTTCTATTTAATTCATCAAACTTGTTTTCACTAGTCTAGAAAGACTCACTTTAATTTAGCAAATAAGAAATCATTTATTAATTTATTATAATCTTTTAATGCTAATTAATTAATCATTCAAAGAGAAATTAGTTCATATAATTAAATATTATATGATCTGTAAGGTATGTTATTTAAATAAAGATAATATCATTAATAATTGTATAAAATAAAGTTTATTATATATTTAAATTTTATGTCATTTAATAAGAATTTTATATTTTTTGGACACTTCTTCGCTATTGTCAAAAGGATCATCAACTGTTGATAATCTTTTAATATAACCTAAAGTTGTGTTTCCGAATAGAAATGACCCAGATGATTAATGTTATGGTGATAACAATTGAGTACTAAATGAGGCTTTGCTTTTTTTCTTAACTAATCGACCTCTTGCAGATTATATTTTTAATCTTTATTTAAATTATTCCAATTCATCCAACATTTTTTAATCTAAAATCTTCCATTAAGGTTCTGTAAATTATTTTTCCTCTTGAAAATGATCATTCAACTTATAAAATTATTAGATTTATTGTGTTAATCTGATGTAATCAGGAATCAAATTATACACTTAAAAGAATATTGTAGATTGAAATGTTTAAAAATCAAGGATAAATTCCATAATAATCCTATTAATAAATATAATTAAAACTTTTCAAAGAATAAGTAAATTGCTATCACATCATTCCATATAAGTAATACAATCTCTCCAATTATTTCTTCCTGATGCTTGTCTAATGCAGATTTAATTATCTAATGATGAATTAAATAATTATACTGATGTATAAGTAAAAATAACTGTTAGTAGATTAATTGCTTTATAATAATTAGATTAATTTTCGATAAAACCTTGAATATTATTTAACATTACTGTCCAAAGTATATGTCTTTTGTGATTTGGCCATTTTTAGTAAGTGCAGACCATTGGCAAATCTTTGCAGCATTTCGAAATACATCATAATAAACATCTCTTTGTCTTGGTTCTTCTCCCTACAACCTATTTTGCTTAGGTTTACTTATAACGAAATCCATCCCAATCGAGTAGAGATTCAGAAAATTATTCACCATGCAGGAAATCATCCAATAGAACATGGCAAGTCGCCAGTATTTTGAGTTTTACTCTATATGTTACTTTATCAGGTAGAGTCTAAAAGAATTTCTGAAAAGTTTTCTTAATTGGTTATGGAGTACGACAAATCAATTATTATTATTATTAAGGGAATCCTTACATGAGTTATTTTAGATCTCCAATGTTTAGAAAGGGTTTACTATTTAAGATAGAACTATTAAATAGAGCTTTCTCAAAATCTGTTTATTATTTGAAGAATTTGCTAAACATTGTATAAATAATAATGATATTAAATATATATTTATAATTAATATTCTTTTATTCAATTACTCAATTACCAACATTAATAAATGAAAGGAATCTTAAAATAAATAAATTATTTACTTTGAATAAGCATATTAACGATGAAAGAATCAATTCCATAATGTGAAGTCCGAATTATGAATTCCACATTTCTAATTCCAGAGATCCATTGACTTCTAAATTTGAATATTTCTTCATCTTGATTTTTATATTTGCTATGAACCAAATGGCATCCAGAACAATGGTGACCACAGTTAGATAAAAAACCTCATTTATTTGAAATTATACATATCGTAATATTTTGTTCTCATGTTAATTTATTGAGTTACTAAGATAAAGTAAAATGAAAAGCACAGTTAAAAATACAGGACAATTGAAATCAAATTTGCTTAAGCAATTTATAATGCTCAAGTACTTGAATAGTTTCACCTCATCATACCACAATCGCTGTGCTGCAATTCTTGAGTGTTACATATCCAGATGGGATCGTTGCTCCGTTGTTATATCCGCTGATATACATTTTTATTTGTTTTTTTTAATTTATATTATGGATAAAAGAAAGTTGTTATTTGAGGGCAATTTGAAAAATAATTTCTAGGATTTCAATAATGACTTCAAAGATAATAAACTCAAAATCAATGATATCAAAAATAGAGACTAGTCTAATAAGGGAGTAACCACCAAGTATTTCAATTTGAAATGTTAGATAACCATACGAAGCAAATAATAAATCAAATGAATTGATCAATAAAACTAACTCTAGTTTTACAAACTATCAAGATAATGATGTATCCTATTTCAGAAAAAAAATCGAAGATTTATAATTTAGAGTTGACTCTTAAGACTTAAAATTAAAGGCAAAAGAAAAAGAATTACATCATCAACAATCTTAGATCAAATAATATATTCTTGAAATACATTAGATCCAAATTATAGAGTAAGATTACAAAGACTAAATAATTGCCTTAAACAATGAGCTCTCTTAATGGAAAGATAAATATTTTGCCAATCTCAAAGAATACTAATATAAATTAGCTACCATTACTAGATAATCATCATAGGATTAAAGTTCTTTGAAGAAAAAATACGAAGAAATCATAGAATAGCAACAAAAGGAGATGGAGTAAATTGAGTTAAGATTTGAAAATGAAAGAGATAATCTCTATAAAGCAATGGAATTATAAAATAAATCATAACATATTCATGACGAAATAAATGTAAGAAATCGTATAACTGATTATAGGAATTAATTTAAAAATATGATGAATTAGAAACTGAAAATATGGGATTAAGAGAAAAAATATTAGTTTTTGAAGCTAATTAAGATGAACTCAAATTTCATATTCAATAAATTTCAGGTAGATTATTAGAATAAGTAAATAAAAATGTTTAAGTACTATTTTATTTTGTATAATAGCTTGAATAATAGAAATAATAAGAAATCTAAAATTGTTAGAATTTATTGTTAGCAAAGGATAAACAAATTAATAATCTTTTAATATAAATTGAAGAATCAAAAAATGAAGAATAATATCTTGATTAAGAAAAATTGATGCAATTAGAAAATTTGAACAATTAATTAATTGAATAAAATTCCTAATTAGAGGATGAAAATTAAAAATTGAAAACTTAGATTTCAGATTAATTAGAGTAAGAAAATGAAGATCTAAAACTCATCATATAAAAATAGAAACAAGAAAATTTAAAAATATAATAGGATTTGAGTTAATATATATATGAAAAAAATTAACTTGAATAGCAAAATATTTCAGATGCAAATTTAAAATTAGAATAATTGTAAATTGAATTTAATGCAATACGTTAATAATTAGATTAAAAAGAATTAGAATGTGATTAATTAAGGCAACAGAATCTTACTCTCTAAAATAATATTTCTAATTAATAGATTTTTGGATATTAAAAAGATGAATTAATCGAATAAATTGAATCCTATGAAAGAGATATAAAAGAAAAAGATGAGGTGATATAATCATAAAGAATAAATTAAAAAGATTTTGAGAAGGTAATGTTTCAATATAGAGCAGAAAATAAAGAATATAAAACTAAAAATGAACTTTTGACAAACTAAAATGAAATATAAACATTGTAAATAGAAGAAATATTGAAAGCTAATTAATTGTTGTAAAAGTAGGTTGAAAATTTAACAAATGAAAACAAGTTTTATACACAAGAACTTCAAAATTTGTAAGAAACCCTCCAAAATTATATAAGAAAAGAAGAAAATAACAATTCATAAATTATGATAATAGAGAATTTGTAACACAATAACTCCACCTTTTAATAATAAAATTTTATGCTAGAACAAAAGGTAGCTGAAATGGAAGAATTTGAAAAAATAAATAAATTATATGAATAAGAAATGGCATAAAAATAAGAATTATATGAGTTACTTTCCCTTTAACTAAATGAAAAAGATATTCAATTGAAAAAATTTGAAAAAGATCTAGTTTTATAAAAACAACAATCGTAATCACTTTTTGAACAAAATTAAACTTTAGAGGAAGATCTAAGATTATGTCATTAATAATTAATTAAACTCAAAAATTTTTCTTAGAATACTTAAGAAGAGTAGTTCGAATTAACAAATAGAATTTTAGACTAGCAAACAAATTGTAGCACTCTACAAATAAAGTAAGGCTTTGAAATTAATAATGTCAATATATAGTAAAATCTCATAACACAGGATTACAAAGATCTACAAAATTAAAATGAGGAACTTTTATAAATTATAAAGGATTTTGATTTGCAATTAAGATCAGAAAAAGAATTAAATGAAAATCTAAATTTAAAAATTAAAAACATGCTACATGAATTTTAAGAGGAAAAGCTTAAATCTTTAGTATAAAAGGAAAAAGAAGTACAGCTTATGGAATAAAAAATATTTGAGGAATAAATTAGATAATTAAAAATAGAATTAACTGAATAAAAATTGTTGAATGAAAATTTACAACAAGTATTTAATTGTAATTTATAAATGGAAATTGAGAACAATAAAAAAGTTTTTGAATCTAAAATAAACCAATTACAATTAGAAAAAGATAAATTCAAATAAAAAACAATTGAAGCAATTTAGGAAAATATCAATTTATAAAATAAATTACAATAGTTTGAAACAGAATTTTTATCAAAACAACTAGAATTATCAAGAATCGATCCTAATTAGATAGCGGAATCTTATGAAAATGAGAATAGTCATAAATTTTAACTGGAATAGTCCCCAGACGGAAATCAATAATAAATAATTGAAAATGAAAAAAGTTAATAAATAGATAGAGAGTAAGGAGACGAAGTGTAAGATTAGGATATTATCAAAGAAGAAAGAAATTCTTCAAATTTACATCAAGATAGCTAAATTAAAAACTTAGAATAATAATTTGAAATCTAAAAATAAATTTAGATTCATTTGATTGATTAAGATTTAAGAGAATAAATTGTATCTTCCTTTTAATTAGGCTAATAAAATTTAGAATAACCAGGAAATAAAGAAACTATTTTCTCATAAATAATTGATAATATAGATCTAGAGGAACAATCGATCTAAACAAATCCAAAACCTGAACATGAGGAAATATTTGATGAAGAACTAAAACAAGGAGTTGATTTATAGCCTAAAGAGTTTGCCAAAAATTTAAATCAAGAAGATCCTTCAAAAATTACTAGAATATCCTAAGAATTAGCCAATAGTTTAATTAATGTAAAAAGAATATTTATTTATAGAATGTCTTAATCGGAGCAATCGAATCAGTACTTAATCTATATAAGTGAATTATTAATATATAGCAAATAAAACTTAACATTAAATCAATTAGCTTGACTGTGTTATTTTAATAAATACGATCTAAATAATCCTATTTTTAATATTTATATATCTAATCATCCCAATGGTATCTTCTAATCAATAATATATTAATAAGAGGGTTTGATTGGTAAATCTACATAGTAGGCTAAGTAACTTTGAATTTTTTTTAAATATAGATAAAAATATTCTATATTAATTAATAACTTTATTGAAAATATAGTTCATATATACTTTTACTAATATTCGAAGAAAATAATTCATTTGATTATTCGTTTCTTATACAATTATAGAAGTCAAATTAATTACTTAAACAGATGAAAATTTTAACAGGTACTTAGAATTTTGTCATTTAAGAAATAAATTAATTATAATTAATAAAATTATATAAGTTAATAGCTTATTTCTCCGGATATATAATAATGTTTTCCTAAATTTTAACAAATAAATCAGCAACAACTGTCCTATTTTTTTGGCTTGTCTTCTTAAGGCATTGGTGTTTATAAATATTGCTGGGGTTATGGTTTTCTTATTTTTCCAGCTATTCCTGTTTCCTGAATTTATTGAGTAAAGGCTTGAAATGCAGCTTCGACCTATTTAATATTTATGATTCATACATGGTCACTTGTTTTTGCACTTACTTCAAAGAATTTTAGATTAAATTCTTTGGCCAATTCTTCAGCCATTGTTGTAGTTACTTATCTAGATTCATCAGTTGCTAAATCACTTTTGTTTCCTAAAAGCATTAACAAAACATTTTCATCTGCGTAATGATTGAGTTCATTAATCCAATACTTACGAATATCTTCAAATGATTTCAGGTTTGTAATGTCGTAAACCACAACGATTCCTTATGCTCCTTTGTAATAAGAGTTAGTAATATTTCTAAATCTTTCCTAACCAGCTGTATCCCATATCTACAATTTAACTCCCTATCCATTAACTCTCAAAGATTTAAAACGAAAATCAACTCCGATTGTACTGAGATACATATCTCTGAATTAATCATCGCAGAAGCGAATAAGCAATGAAGACTTTCCAACAGCACTGTTCCCTACTATAACAATTTTGTATAATTACTCCTCCATTTTTTAAATTATTATTTTACAAGAATTCATCGTCACTTTATTAGAACTCATTCTGTATTATTCTTTTCAATAAATCACTTAAGTATATATTGTATAAACAATCCATATCAATATTTTTTAAAGGTCAACTATTCTTACTCATTTTAAATTAAGAATATGTATTAAATTCTACTTCCATAAATATTTTTTATCTGATAATAGTTTATTTGATATGAAGAGGCACTCAAATTATATCTATTTATATATAATGTCATTAATATTTATACATTATTAAAAATTCTACATATATTTTGATATCTATAAAATTGATAATTTCATATTAATTTATGGTCATATTCCATAAAACTCTTTTTGATTTATAGAACGAGACTCTTGATATTCAACTTGCAGTTTGCTTTTACTTTAATAATCAAACAAATGTCAACTATGTATTAGAACGTGATTTAAGGAATACCAGTATGCATGTATAACCTAATTTTAACACTTTTAGGGATCAGAACTCTACTTTCTATTCCAAAAAAAATATTTGTGATTATGAAAATTAAGTAATAGTCAATAAGTAAATCTCAACATTAATCTTAGATAACTTCCCTAATGGGCTAATAATTAAGAAAAATAGACAGAAATATAATGTTAGTTTTGTAAACGTCCAATCATAACTATAACAAAATAAAGAATTGGAAAAGGTTCTTTAGTATGTTCATTCATTTTAATCTTAACCTTTCCAGTATTGTTCTGGTTGCCTTGCTATAAAGAATCTTGCTAAGATGTAGTTCATTTTTGTCCTAATTGCAGCCATCTAGTTGGTGAAAAGCTGTATAAACCGTGTTCTTGAATTATGCATTGATTTTTGTTAACATCTGTTTTAAAGTTAATTATCATTATCACATTCTAATTCTCAAATGATAAAATGGTAAACATTATTGAAAATCTTCTTAAAAAATAAGAATTAAACCAGAAAATTTTGTTTTTGCCAAAAAGAACAAAGAAAACATACTATATACTGTAGTTTTGGTTTAAGCAAGTTTCTTAAGAATGTAAATAATTCATATAATCTTTTAACTTAATACAGGTTATTCTTAGAGAACTAACCAATTTTGAAACCATTCAATAGGCTAGCATCACTGGTGAAAATACGTTGATTAAATTGAAGAGATTATTTGTAGTCATATGCTAATGCACTCATTAATTTTGATAATTCAAATTTTACTTAAGAAATTAGCATAAGACATAATAATTGGGATTTAGGCTGAAATCTATTAGATAAGATGATAAAGAAAATAAAAAACTCACAGTTATGTGTAAGCAGTTCAAATAATCGTGTTATAATTAATAAAAAACCTTTGTTATATTAATTTTAGGTTGATTTAGTTTAAAAAATAAAAAAAATGATATTGCAATGTGTTATTAGCATCAATGATTCTCATCCAAAAATATATTGTAAGAATACTAGTTTTATATTCGGAATATAGCCTTGTAGATTAACCCAACTTTCAATCCATTTAAACTCATTGACAAGGATAATGATAAAATTTTAGTTTAACTCACAAGTAGTAAGAATCAAATTTAGAGGAAAAATATTCTAGATTATTCCTAATTCATATGTTTAAAAAATTAGAAGATAGAAATAAAAAATAATCTGAATAAAACTTCTAATTTATAAATTCGAAAAGACTATTAATGAATTTTCAAAAAAATCAAGGAATTGACGAAGGCACAATACATAATAATATGCTTTAATAAGTAGCATCAGTAAATGAAAATATATATTGTACTTACCTACCGTTGTCACTTCAATTCATTGTTCTAGAAATGTGAATTTTAGATATATTTTTTGTTACTTTGATAAAGCATGTTTTTTTTAATCTAATCTCTAAATTAAAAATACATCATTTGATCATAAGATAATAATTGAATTCTTATTTTACTTTACACGAATTATCAAAACTTCCTAACATGCTATTTGAAACATAGCGAGAAAGCAAATTGAAATTAAAAAATTTGGCAAATTAAAGATAAAATATTTTTCTTCCTATATTTTTCTTTTCCTATTTCTTAAGATTATGCTTTTAAAAGTCTAAATATTTTTGATAATGCTTTTTCAATATCAATTATTGTTGTTTAATTATTTTTCGATTTCCAGTCTTTAGTTCTAGTTTATTGATAAAAAATTAATATATGAATTAATTTAGCAAAAAAAGTTATCAATCAACTGAGTCTAAAAGTTTTCCTATTTATTATTTTAAAAAGAATTTAACTTAATCTTTTTATATACCAAAGTTAACAAAATCATAAATTTTGATATTGAATTGATTGCTAATCAATTTAATTCTAATAAAATTATCTATTGATTATTCAAGAACCTTTATTCTATTTGAGTATTTTTAACTATATATATAACATTACATCCTTAGTATTATTGCTACAATCTTTCTCTCAATTATTTTTAGAAAAATATGTAGTTTTGATTTTTTCCTGAATAGTTAATTTTTTACAACATAAAAATCCAGGCTATAGATTGATTTTTTGATATAATGTTATATAATTTTAATAGTCTTATGAATAAGATTATATCGTCCTTTTTCCTCAATATCTGAATGTCATCTATAAAATTTTCAGAGTTTCTCTAATAGGTAACAATAAGGTCTCATAGTGTGTTTTTTATAAGAGCAAATCTAGAATAGTAGTTGTTGCAATGATTATTGATTATTTTTGGCTGATTAACCTTCATTTTTTATAAAGATTTAAAGTATTGATTAAAGGCATTTAACTGTACGACTATTATTCAAATTTTATCGGTATTGATTGCTGATTTCGTAATTTTGACAATTTCTATTTTTAGAAAACTAATTAAAAAGCAAATCACAAATCAGATATTTTATTAATTAATATATTAATGATTAGGGTTTAACTGCTGCTAATTTTAGTAGGAATTATTCTTGGATAAGTAAAATTTATCATAATAGCTAGGCCAAAGAGTACAAATTACCACTTAAATTAAATATGACAGATGTTGGTTGTGATTATATTGAACATTTTGAATTTACCCTGGCCGATTAGACTGCCTAAGTGATTGGTTAGTTTAATTAGACAGGAGGTTTTTATTAAGTATTAAAATCTATTATTGATTTAGCTAAGTGGCTTCAAAGATTATTAAAGTGTTGTCTAGAACAAATTACATGCTTGTGACATACATTACACAACATGGTAATATACAATAAAACAAATGAGATTATACAGAAAGGCACAAAATTTAATAATTGTTGAATAAGATAAAGAATTGTAGAATACATAGAGCTAAGAGCTGGAATTATAATTAATATTTGAACAGACTTAATATGATTTGTAGTCGAATTAAGAACTTGCAGATAGAAAAACAGCTATTGTTTCAGTGTTCTTTACTACTGGTTACTCAGAAATATAATCCCATTTACCTGATGGAATCGATATGCTGCTTCCATTCACATAAATTGTATAATGATTAATTGATTTTAGAATCGTAAAAAACCAACTTAATAATTTAATGTAGATGTAAATCCAGATAGATAATTAGATGCCATATAAAGATATTTCTTTTAATATATGACCTTTATTGGTAAAGAAGGAGAGAAAGCTTAAAATATGTATTTTAATAGAAAGAAATTTTATGTTCCTAAATCATTTGTCGAAACATTCTTTGGTCCTCTAGAAGAATATTAAAATATCCCAAATTCAAATCCAACAGTTGTCTCACAAGATGAAATGGAAGAGGAAATGGTAAAGATATGTTATGGGACTTTGGAAGAAACTGTATTAAGATAAAACTATGCAGTTTGGCTTTGGATTGTCGGATTATTAGTTTGGTGGATTGTTATGGTTTGCACTGAAAATGATACAGAATCAGTATTTTTGGAGGAATATAAAGATAACCGGTTGACTATGATTCCCTTGTACAGCATGTATAAATTAAACAATGATATATTCTTCTCAAAATTATCAAGGTAATCACATTATTTGTTATATTTTGCTTGGGAAATTTTAATTATTTCTATATTATATGGTTAGTTTCATATAGATAGAACTTATGAAGTTGGAGATGCAATTATTCTTTGGTATGGAATTATTGCAATAATACTGGCTTGGCCTGTCGGATACTTTTTTGGATGGATCGTTTTTACTGCAAGAGAGTAACACAAGGCAAAAATTTAATTGGAGATAGATTACAAACAAATTACTGTATCAATACTATTAATAAATTTAGACCAAATCAACCCCTGAAGCTGAAAAAATACATGCTGCCATATTAGATGAAGAAAATAGAATGTACACAACTTGGTATGTATATTATGGATTTTTGTTTCTGGCATTATGGGCTTGCGTCCTAATAAGCATTTGGATGATGAAGTTTGTAGATGCAGACACTTCAGGGTATTGGGTAGCAACAATATTTGTTATGATATTTATGGATCAAATCGTCTTAGATTCAATCGCTCCTTTTCTACCATTAATTGGGGCAGTTTAAAAATATAGAGGATATTGGTACGACGCAGAATTGGCAAGTTTATGGAAACATCGTGAAGAGTTATGATTTTTAAATAAACATAAAAAAAGCATCATTCTATTTCATTTATCAAATATCAATTTTTTTCAGGTTATTTTTTAGTTAAAATTTATTTTTCTTTTAATTTCAAGTAATATTTACTAGATTCATGGATAAATTGAATCGGTGATTTAGAAAAGTTTTGATAAAACATTTTCAGCTGAATTTCTACTAAAAAAAGAATTATGTTAATAGGAATTCATGAGGTTTGTAATCACTTAGAAAAAAAAAAGAATTTTGATTCAATCTAATTTATATTTAACACATTTCCCTCTAGATCTACATATTGCTAACTGACCAATAATTAAGTACAAAAGATTTTAAATAACCTTTTTGATAAACATTTCTAAGGATATTTTATTATATGTTTCGAGTATAACAAGAGTTTAGCATTATTTCTAGGATTCAAAATAAAGAGATTGAATAAAAGCATATATATAACAAAATTTGATTTAATAAAATAAAAATGATGAATACGATAAATCAATCATCTGCATATCTGCATACATTAATATATGTTTCTTCTTACATTATTAGCAAATCGATTTATAGACTGTATAAGGAGAGTATAAACCAATTATTACTCTAGGATAATTTGGTGAAAGTAGTTCAAACTAAAAGAAAGGTCGATACTAAAGAAAAAGAATTAAGATTCTTTTGTTAGGATTTCCAACTTTCTTATGCTTAATCCACAGTTACACTACAATGTATCAATCGTACAAGTTTGATTTAAAAACCATTATTTAATGGAATAACAATTCCAAAGTTTGCATGGGAATTGCAATTTCATTTTATATGAGTTTTGTTTTATATGGTGGACCTATTTATCATGAATTTTGGGTATTTCTATTTAAATCAAATTAGAATGGCAATTTAAAAAAGAAATTAGGCAAACTTTAATTCAATAAATTTAGATGGGACTACTTTTCTAAAATAGTTGTGGTAAGAGAAACGATTAACATTAGACTCCATTAATTGAAGAATTAATTTTTAGAGGATTTACAAATAATTCTTTTAATCCAGAATACAAGAACAATTATTTTTATATGATATATTCAACTTTTCTTTATTTGCTAGGTATATTAATAATATTATTAAAGTTGGTTTAATATTATTTGAGCCCAAATAATTGACATCAAACAAATGGAATTATATCAAGCAGATTTTAAAATCTTTATCACTAGGAGTCTATCTGTCATATGTTCTGGTTTAAACTGAAACATTAATAGCAGTTATTATCAATCATGGATGCATAAATTTTATGGGATCACCAAACATAAAAGACTTACTAAAAGGCAATTATTCTCGCGAGTTGAGATTCAGTAATAATTTAGCTTTTATTGTAGAAATAATGAGGTTTTATTTCTTAGGGTTTTTGGCTTTTCTAATTTTTTGTTTACTAGTATTATGAATTAAAATTATAATGTAAATCAATCAAAAAATTCATCAAAACTGTATAGAGACAATTTAATTAATGCGCTATTATCAATGAAAGCAATATGAGCTGCCCTTCCTATCATAGTATCCAAAGATCTAAAAATATAAATTAAACTACCTTCCAACTAACTCATAATTCACGTCTAATCTATCAATCTTTTAATTTGATAGATTCTTCATTATATTATCTATCATTTTATTAATTATCATCACATCCTTACTGTTTCCTTTTGGTCTCTATATCCTAGCTGATTCAAAAGGACTATAAGTATCTTAATAAGAACTCATGAGTGCGATATTTGTAAACCATCCTAAACCCTCATATGAAGATAATTTATAGAGGCAAGTCTCCAAAGGGTTTGAAGAATCATTCAACGTTAACTAATTTAAGCAAATACATTTTTTCCATTTTCTTATAAACCATAGCCCTGTATCAACAACTTTACTGGATGATAATGTATAACTTAAGTGAGGACTTCCTAATGATAAATAGGTAAACATTTTATCTTTGTATTTACTCAAATGAGGCAATGCTGCTCTAATTATGATTCCTCCAAGTGAATGTCCTAGAAAAGATAATTTAGAAAAATTATCTTTCGGACACCATTCTTTGATCCATCTCTTGACTTCTAAGGCCAATTTTTCTCCCATAACTAAAATGTCTTAATCTGTGTTGTCTTCATTACATTTTGATAGTAAGGTTAAATGGTCAGGATATCTGATTGCCATGTTATTCCTCCATAATCTCATATCATATGAGTTTCCTTGATATCCATGTACAAAAACAAATAAATGAAGCCCTTTTACTGATTTTATTTAGAATTCTTTTTTTCTTGATACATCCCTAAAAACTATAGGATGAATTTTAGCTTCTGGAAATAAATCTACATCTTCAATATTTAATGGTTCCAATTATTTGTAATAATTATTATTTCTGTATTGTTTTGCCATCATTTTATGATTTTTACCTAGTTAAATTTCCTATTAAGATAAATCCTCTACTGTTTAAACATGTTGGAAGATGCTCTCTCCCCATCTCTCTTTTATTTTTTAAATATATTCTTGTTCTAATATTTTAGTCAAAGTTTCAGCCATAAAATTCTGCGCATCTATAAACTAATACCAAACAACAAAAATTTTTGAAGATGTATGTTTAATTTCTAAGAATAATTATTAACAAAATTCTTCCTATAGATGAACATTGTTTCTTAATTCGTCCATTCTTGTGCTGTATTCAGAAAATTCCCTATAATTTAAAGATTTATTCAAATATTATAATCGCCCGAATTTATTTTGAATGTGTTCATCGGATATGCATTATTTTATGTTTTTCTAATAATAATTTTCAAATTATTCATGGATTTATAACAATATTTTATTATAGCCTTCATAGAAGTCAAATACCAGATTTGATATAACTAATAGTGATAATTCTTTATTTACATTTATTTGTTATGTTGCTCATAAATTATTCAACAGTTAGATTGCTTTAATGATATTTAAAATCAACTAAAATTGAATGTATAGTTAATTTTAATAAGCAGAAATGAGATTCATCAAATTGGCAAGATACAAATTCTTTAATCAACTTGATATTGTGTAATCTACTTTAAAATTTTGCTACGCACTTTTAATATTGTTACAATTTATCCTATAATCAAATCTTATTATACTATTTTAAAGTCTTCTTGTGTTATTGTGCTAAGTTCACAAAATAACAATTCAATAACACAATAAATATTCTAAGGGTCCATCTCAGGATATGCTTAAATTTCTATTCTAAATACACATCCTTCATTTAACTCTACTATTTAATCGCAATATTTAATGATAAATGCTTTGCTGTAGAAATTTGTATCTACTAATTTGTGCTATTCGACTAGATGTTCATTAGCTTAATTATGGACAAATTTTTTTTTTTCCACTGTCATATAAGGCTAAGCATACAATGTATCAATCTAAGTTTAACTTCTTTAGAATATTGAGGCTTTCAATTGATACACTCCTTATTGATAAAGGTCGACATTTCTAAATTCACTTAGATGAATAAATATTTCTATTGTGCCACTAAGCATTTATAAATGATAAATTAAAGAAAAAGTAAATAACCAAGTAAAATAATTGGCAAGGGGTTTCAGTGCAGAAAATCAAGATTAGACATCATTTGACTCTCTAACCAGTTCATGGAATTTTCTTTCTCAGTTTTTTGGATGATTAGTATGTTAAAATAAGTAAATATATTATAGATCACGTTGAGGAACTAACTTATTTTATAAATTCTATAAAACTCAATAAACATCTAGTATGAGTGGGTTGGAGTGGGTTGAGAATTTTATTAAATTTTTCTGTTTAATGTAACAACATTTAAAGTTTAAAATTCATTCTATGTTCTCCCACCATTTTTTATTAGACAATGTTCAAAGTCTTACTCAACTGAATTCATCACAGATTCAACAATTATAAATATCATTCTAAAGTCATTTTTTAAGTTAGAGTAATAAATAAAATCATAGTTTAAACATAATTGAAAATAATATTATTCTCAATGGCTGATTTAGCTTCAATTACAATCTACTCCAAATATTTACAAAGTCTAGTCCTCAACTTTACAAAATAAAATATGATAATTTTTTGTTCAAATGCTAATCGAAAATTTAATAAAATTTTTATTATTTTGTTGAATAGAGAATGGCACTACTGAGTTGAAGATAAAAATTAGGTGTCCTATTTAAAATTTTTATTGAACAAGTTAAATATCATTATTCCACCGAAACATAAAAAGAATTTCAATAAAAATAATATCAAGAAGCATGAACATAATCAAATTGTAAAAAATGAAAATTTTTTATAAAGCTTATTATCTTACGTAATGTGGATAGCATTCCCTAATTGTATAGTATTCATTAAGCATCATTCAAATTAAAAAAATTTTTGAATTGCTCTATAAGTTTATCTAAATTTGATGCTTAAGAAATTGATTAGAATATTAAAAGAAAATAATTATAAAAGATGTATGGTCATAGAAGCTAATGTCTGATGGAAATACATTAGCTTCTGGTAGTGATGATAAGTCTATCCGTCTATGGGATGTAAAAAAAAGTATTGTTCAGATTATAGATTTATAGCAATTTAGGTTAAAAATACAAGATATCCTTTTTTTAAGACTCCTTAGCAGTAAAAGAATATTATTTAAAATTTAGATACATCTAATATTATGGTTTACCCAGACTTCAATTTTGTATAGGTTGAGAGAGTTTTTTATAAAAAACCGTTTCCTTTTAGGAGAATTATTGGAGTACCTAAATTAACCCTTAATTCAAATCTATTTTAATATACTTCTTGTGTCCAATGTTTGTTGATAGAGTTCTATTTTATAGTTTTTTTACTTTTTTAACAATCTTGAAGCATTACTAAAATGGAAATTAATTTAGCACATTTTAAATATTATGAAATAGAACCTTTAGTTACATGAATGCAATAATATCTTAAATCTTTGTATACTGTTTTTTTGGTATTATTCTTATCATAACCAAGCATTTTCTCTCAATTTATATTTAGAATATGAATAGTACCAGATTTATAAAGTAGATTCTACAACTAAATCTTTCAGCATTTATCATTTCTAAGTTTTTTAATCTTCGTATTTCTTGAGAGTCTATATATTCTAATATTGAATTTCATAAATTAATAATTTTCTCAACTCAGATTTAATTANTTGAAATATTATTACAAAAAAACAGTGAACATTTAAACAGATTTTCATTTTTATCAGACAATTAAATCATTCATTCTTCACAATTATAACTTTCTAGAACCTGATGTTATAATTATTTAACTTACAGGAGTAAATATGTCAAGAGCACATTAATAGGATTTAGTGCGTACATCACATTAATAGTTCATATTTTATTCTAAAGATGCCCAGAATCAAATATCTCAAAGGTTGGCAATATTAGTATGTTTTAATATGTCCCAAAGTCATCTAATTCAAAGGAGCTAATTGATGCATTGTCTTTTGGAGATTTTTTTATTATTTTGAGTTTAATTTCTTATTTTTGAATGAAAAACACATTTTAAAGATTAATTTTAAATCTTTAAAATGTTTTTTAAATTCAAAATATAAAGACTTTATCTATATATGTATAAAGGATTTATCTATAGATGTGATGAATGCTCTAAAAACATTATAAATATGCTAAAATTGTGTCGAGCAAGGGTTTTGTGATTACCATTTAAATATAGGGGGAAAAAATCTAGTGTCTTAAGAGAAGAGGAAAATTTATAAAGTTCCAAATAGAACAATTTAAAGCTAGAAGAAGTTTTTAAGATTAAGAGAAGAGGATTAAATTTCATTTACAATAAGAGAAGTTATGTACACTTAAAAACTTGAAAGACGTGAAGATATCTACTAATTTAAATAAAAACAAGATGATTTCTAAACTTTTGAACAGAAATATTAATTGCTCTCATTTTCTAAAAAATTTATATATAATTCTCAAAATTCCTCTTCTTATAGAGTGATTGAGTATTTACTCTAATAGTGGAGATTACAAATAAATGCACAGTTATTTTGTTTGTGAGAAATTCAGTTTATGGGATGTCAAAACAGGATAATAAAAAGCCAAATTAGAAGGTCATAGTGACTATGTTATGTCAATCTGTTTCTCTCCTGATGGAAATACATTAGCTTCTTGTAGTGAAGATAAGTCTATCCATCTATTATATCAAAAACAAGTATTGTTCCGATTATAGATTTATAGAAATTTAGGTTAAAAATGCTAAATATCATTTTTTAACACACTTTTTAAGAAAAATAATATATACATAATTTAGATACATCTAATAATATGGTTTACCCAAACTTCAATTTTTAATTTTTCAAGGTTTAAGAGAGTTTTATATAAAAAACCGTTTCCTTTTAAGAGAATTATTGGAGTAACACTTGATTAATTTAAAAAACTAACCTATATTAACCCTTAATTCAAATCTATTTTAATATACTTCTTGTGTCCAATGTTTGTTGATAGAGTTCTATTTTATAGTTTTTTTACTTTTTTAACAATCTTGAAGCATTACTAAAATGGAAATTAATTTAGCACATTTTAAATATTATGAAATAGAACCTTTAGTTACATGAATGCAATAATATCTTAAATCTTTGTATACTGTTATTTTGGTATTATTCTTATCATTACCAAGCATTTTCTCTCAATTTATATTTAGAATGTGAATTGTAAAAGATTTATAAAGTAGATAAAGTAGATTCTACAACCAAATCTTTCGACATTTATCATTTCTAAGTTTTCTAATCTTCGTATTTCTTGAGAGTCAATATATTCAATTTCATAAATTAATAATTTTCTCAACTCAGATTTAATTACAGCAGGTTGAGATATTTTTTGATTTTCTCTAAACAAACATTAAAAAATTTTATTATATTTGTTTGGTCATTCAGTTTCTATCCTGATGGAAATAGATGGATATATATATATCCATCTCTTGTTGTAAAAAATAAGTATTCTCCAGAAGTTACTTCGGCATTGTAGTATAAAAGGTCAAGATATCTGTTTTTAACCCTTTCTTTTCCAGGTTTGGGTTTGGGTTTGGGTTTGGG
>CAJJDM010000044.1:30157-58064 GCA_905182975.1 Paramecium primaurelia
TTTGGCAGGAAGTTAAAATTTAAAAAAAATAATTTTATTTCCATATCAAATATAGCAGCGATTGTATTGATAGTTTGAAACAATATAAAAAAAATTAATTTTTTTATTTCGAGAATTTCTATTCTTTATAAATATTTTTATTAATTTACTTAAAATACAAGCTTTTATAAATCTTTAATTTCTTAAAGGATTCTTCATTATAAAAAAAAGGGTACCAATAAAAGCACAATGGCCAAAATCTTATTTTTGTATTTCTTTTGTTTACCAAGAATCGTTTAATTTAAAAGCAAATATATGATAAATACTTAAAACCGCTTACAAATATTAATCAATACTTCTATATTTGAGCTATTTGATTTAGATTATTAATTAACTTTGGCTATTATTTAATATATTTATCATTCAAAAATATTATTTATGTAATTATCAGCCAATTAAATTAATTTAAGTGAATTAAATTCATAATTATTTTTATTTATTATAAATATTAATTTCATCATATGCTTATTTGAAGTAATCTGAATTTAATTAAATCCTTATTATTGAACTATTTGTAAAATGAGGGCTTTTTAAATTGATAAAATTCTTAATAATTATATAGGATATTTGATCCTCTAATAATCTATTATTTTTTTGGATTTGATTAAAATTTATAATTATTATAATCTTTCAAATTGATTAAATTTAAGATGAATCTTCACTCAGAAACTCAAAAAAATTTATTTTGTGAAAAATAACTTCTATTTCAATTTTTATTTTCTGAAATTCAAAGTTATATAATATTTAATAATTCAATTAGTAATGAATAAATATGTAAAAAAAATTAATAATTATTTATTTTATACAGATAATTTGATTCTAAGTACATTCTGACTTAAATCATTTTAAATTTATTATTTATTCTATCTCAATTCATCATAAGCTTAATAATTAAAATGTAAAATGATTAATAGTTTATTAAAAATCATATGAAATTTATATTTTACGATGAATAGCCTAAATTCTTATTAATCTTAGCAGATTCTATAAATTGATACTATACTCAATTAATTTCTTTACTTTTATTAACTAATCTTAATACATTTATATACCTATTTGTACGTAAATCATACTTTTAATCTTGAAAAGCCTTTTTTGCGCTACCCCATTAATAAAGTATTGATACTTTATACAAGAATTCTCTCAATAAATTTCTAAGTCTTTTCAAAAAAAATGAAAATAAAATTAACTCAAAATTTTGTTAGAGGTATTAGTGATAAATATTATCTAATTAGGTCGAGTATCGCTTGGTTATTTAAAGAAATTATAGATTTTTATAAAAAAAAATATATGATATATATAAAAAGAGTGGGCATTTTTTTAAACGTGTTAATTTAATTTGCATGTATTAAGTGATAGTATTTAAATTTACATAATCAATTAATTAGAATAAAAATAAAAATAAAATATATGATAAGAGAACTAGAGATAAAATATTCTATTGAAGGAAATGATTATGCTGAATTAGCTTGTTTGAATTAAAAATGCAGAGCTAATAGAATTTATTGTCATCAATGTGTTAAGAATTTTGGTAATGTAGAAGGTTAAAAGAATTTAAAAGAATAAATTGAGTAAATTGAGAAAGATAGTGAAAGTTAAATATCATCGTTAAGATTGATGGTTAATAAAATACTACAATTATTTAAAGAATTAAATTTGAAACTCAAATATGAATTATCTATGAAGAATCTGTCATAGTTAAATACAAAACAATTAGAATAAGTTTTAAATTAAGTAATCAAATATGAGGAAATTAAAACTGATTTATTCTAGGAAGTAAAAACATTTTCAGATAGTATGACTGCCAAATTAAAAAGAAACATTATAGAATTAAAAGTAGATGAACTTAAGTAATCAGAATTAAATTAATAAGAATAGGTAGAAGTAGAATAGTTATATTAAAAAGGTAACTAGATAATTAATTTAGGATTTAAATTATATTACTACGATCATAATTATGAAGAAGCTATAAAAATATTAGACTTTGCATTACTCATTAATCCTAAACATCTCAATTCAATATATACAAAAGGTACATAAATCTTATATTATTTAAATAGCTGATTGTTTAAGAATGATTGATAATCACAATGATGCAATTATATGGGCTGATAAAGCTTTGTCTATTAATTCAAAGCATGTTGATTCATTATAAACAAAAGGTAATTTAACTTTTTGTATTTAGGTGAATCATTAAGAATTTTGGGTAAATATAACGAAGCTATTGAGATTTTAGATAAAGCATTGAATTCTAATCCAAATCATGAGTTTTCTTTAGCCAACAAAGGTTAATTAAATTTTAATTTTAAATAGGAGCTTGTTTACAATCATTATCAAAGTATTCAGAAGCTCTTGTTTATTACAATAAGGTTATTCAAATCAATCCAAATTATTTATGGGTTAAAAATAAAAAATGTATATTCTTATTGATATAAATAGCTGAATGTGAGAAACTACTAAAAATTAAATCATAGATTGAATGATATTTTGAATAATATTTTATGCAAAAAATCACAACAATAAGGATTTATTTATAAAATATTTCTCATTAATCAGTTCAGAATTATGAATTTTTTTTTTCCTTGAATAAATATAAAACATGCTCTTGCTATTCTTGAATTTGGATTGATTCCTTTCTCATCAGAAAAATCTAATATGCCTTTTTAAATCATTTTGAATAACATTTTATTCTGTTAAAAGGAAAGATTATTTATCAATTATGATGGAGTTTATTTTAAATTAACTCATCTTTATTAGCTGTTGATTCTTTAATCTAATGATTAACAAAATAATAATTTAATCTGTCAGATAAACTGTGAATATTTTTCAATAAAATCTTAGATTGATTGAATTTAATTATTATATTTAATAATAATTAATTCATATTAAATAATTTAAATGAAACTCTTTAATAGTTTCAATAGTAAAGATGGCTATAATTGAACACCTAGACCTTTAAAATTCCAATTCTTGAATGAATTTTAAAGATGTTTTAACTTTACAGAAAGGCATAGGTGAGTATTATAAAGGAAGACCTTATACTTCTACAAAGAAATTATCAAACTCATAAGTGGGTTTAAAATAGAAATATTTAATTAGTTCTTTTTATCATTGTAATTAATTCCCATAATTTGAATAATTACAAAAATTTTATACTTGTTAGATTGTATTTAATGATATTTTATATTTATAAAACAAAAAGGTTGGCAGGCTTTAATCTATATTTTGAACATAATAATAAATTAATTAAATATAAATATCACATAGTGCTATTTTAAAAATCACTAAGTACCATTTTTTCAATCATTAAGTACTATATTAATTATCATTAAGTACTATATATAAATTCTTACTCTAATTAAAGTAATTAACATTGATTTTTTAATGATATTTCCAATTTGTTTATGCTTTCTATTAACAGCTTAATATTAATTCCCATCAACTACTCTATATTTGAATAATTTAAGTTTAAGAAAAATCATAACAATTAACGAAGCCTAATTATCTGAAGAGAGTTGTTTGACTTTTGGAATATGGACTAAATACAATCCATTAAATATCAAAGCTTTTAAAGATCAAATCGGAATGTTTGAAAGTAACTGCTTTTAGATGATAAATGTAATGGAATATACAACCCAGAATTTAAATTTTATTTATTATGTTTGTTTAGATTATTCTTCAAAAAGCATAGTAAAGACCATATAATTTGTTAACGATCGAGATGAATAAATAAAATTTGAGAAAAATGTAGATAATTATTAATATGAGAACATGTGGTATCAATTTTAATTAATTTCTTGGCCAAAATTAAAGAGAGTAGAGTTTATCATTATATAATCAGAAATAACAATATTCAAAGAGGTGTTAATGAATATGAAACCTTTCAAAGAAGAAACTTTATTGATTACTTTCGGAGAGAGTTTGGAAGTACAAGAGTCTAAGATTGGGTAAATTGAAAAAGGAAAGATTTTTTCTTTGTTTCCAGGATATATTGTAGTTTATGATCCATTGATAGATGTAATCCCTTTATAATTTGACTTCGAGCAATAAATAATTGAAGGATATTATGATTTAGACTAATGTAATTGCGAAAAAAATGAAGAAGTTAATTTAGAAGATTATGATTTTAATCTTCTCGAGGAAAAAAATTATATTTCAGAACATATTAGTTGTGATTTCTATTCTTTAAGTGGATGGTTAAGAGTATCAGATATTGTATAGAAATCTGAAGAATTTTTTTATTCATTTATGAAAATGACAGCATATATAGGGGAGTAAACTCTTTTAAATGAAAATTTGGGAACATTTGAATTAATATATTAGATCTCTCCTATTGAAACAAAGATAATTGTAACAGCATATAGTTATGATTTTCCTATTTTCACTAAAGAGATTTTAGATGGTTCATAAAAAATTGAAACAGAATTTTAAACTTAAAGGAATATTATTACATCATGGCATTATTTGTTTTTAGAATTAAAGGATAATGAACTCAATATTAAAATAACTTTTTATAATTAGTATTTAAAAAATAACTAATTTTATTAGGCTTAAGTTTAAGTAAGGTAATTTCATAATTGTTAATATAAAATAAAATATGGAAATATCTAGTAGAATTTGTAAAATTATTTAAATATTTCAGTAAGAAATTTATAATTTATTAATTGTTAATATGATTAAAGGATATCAAGATGTCATCATAATTGTTTAGAATGTGATGGTCCTGGTAACATGCATTGTTTGTCTTGTTCAGTTGAAGATTAGAGAGTGTATCATGCCCAATTTAAATAATGCATATGTTCATATTCTACACTAGAATATAAGAATAAATGTGTAAGTTATTAAGATTCAAATCTATCTTTAAAAAGAAGATCATAAAATACTAATTTAAAGTGCAAAGCAGGTTATTTTGAATTTGAAGGAGATTGTGTAAAATGGTATTTTACTAGTTAATTTTTAGTCCTTCTAGAGTAAAAAATGATTTGGTTACTTGTTTTGACTGTTATTCAAATGTTGAGAATTGGAGTTTACAATCTATTTGTTAAAATGATCTTTATATTCCTATATCTAAGGAAATTGATTCATCTCTTATATTAAATTATCCTTTGTAATTTTTTTACGATGGATTTGATTTGATAATATGTGATTATTGTTACATTTATAATAATAATCAAGGGTTGTAAAACGAAAATAGTGTTTATGAATTATATTTACATATATCTTCGAATTTCAAATTCTTTTGTTTATAGTTAAGTGAATATAATGAAGATAAAAGATGTACACTATGTAATGTCGCTTATTGTCTCAAATGTGCAATATAACATGAGGGAATAGTTTGTTAGCTTTGTAAAGAGAACTTAGTTTTAGTGAATGGAGAATGTAAGGTTTAAATTAATAAATATGTTTATTAATCTTGTTAACCTCCATATTATACATCATTTCTTAAAGAATGCAAGATTTGCCCAATAAATAAATGTTAATATTGTTTTGAATATTTTGATGAATATAGATTTTTAAATACTCTTGAAAAAAGAGAGTAGGATTATTATGAAATTGATATTGATTTGATCAAAATCGGTTGTATTTTATGTGAGAATGGATATATTTTTAATTTTGATTTAGGATTATGTTTAAAATAAGTATCAAGAATAGAAAATTGTTTAACATCTTATGTATTATAATTAGAAGAAATCTGTATCATATCTTAATTAAATAATTTTTAAGTATCCCTTGTAGTTTATGATTGTGATAATTATATAATTAATTGTAATATATGCGCATAAGATTATGATAAGATTGTTTTTTGTGTTGAATGCAAAATTGGATTTTTGTTATTAAACAGATAATGTTATCTAAGTGAAGAATAAGGATCAAGCTATCCTTAAGATATTAGGGATTTGTATGTGAAAGCCTTTTTATTAGTCTATAATTTTGATACTTATCAAGCCGAAAATTATAAGTAAACACCTTTGTTTAATTAATGTGGTAAGGATTGCTTAAAATGCAATAAGTATGATGAGTAATATCTTTGTGATGAATGCAAACAAGAATATTTGGAAGACACAATCAAAATTTAGTATTAATTTTATTGTCCTCTTTGCCCTCGACTATGTTAGGTATGTTAATCTCGTTCATCAAGTGAATTAAAAGTAATTTATATTAAATAAATAGACTATGAATCCTTTGTTTTAATTAACATAAGAAAATTAAAAAAATATTATTTACACATAATAATGTCTTTTCCCTATCATGGATCCATTTGTTTTTTATGATCCTTATCAAAAAATGACTAAATATTGCATTGATGATAATTGTGACAATGAATTTTAATTAGAAACCTATGAGTATAGTTGCTTTTTTAATAGGTTTCCTACAACTCTTCAATATTTTGACATTAATTCAGAATATTATAACCATGTTGGTATGTAAACCTTTACTTTTAATGTATACTTTGAAATTTATTAAAATTTATGCATTATGGTTCCAAGTTTTAAAAGTAGAGCAACAATAAAAGAGGAAGTCTTTGCACTTAATAATGCTATAATTAATCTAATATCATTAAATTCTGTTTTCTTTCATTTTGGAAATTCTATGTTGCTTTATGATTATGATACTGTGAATTTTATTGATTTTGGTTTTGTATTTCCAAATGAAACGTAAGAGAATTTTCAATTGTTTAATAGCCATAATCAAATTGATTTAAACATCATCAACTGTACAATATAGAATAGCAGTATCACTAATATCAGATCTATATTTTAAGCAGACTAATTTGGTTCAATTAATATATAAAATTTTTCAATTATAAACACAACCATTAAAAATTCCTCATTTTTTAATTTCTAATTATTCAAATTTGAAGGATAAATGACTATTGTTTCTTTATATATTTACAATTGTACTATTATAGATTCTTAATTATTTTAATTTTCATAAAACTTGTATGATATTAACACTTAAAATATGACTTTAGATTCAAATATATTTAAAAATGCTTCTATTTTTACTTTATATATTAATTACATAGAAGAGACAACATTTTTTTTTAAAGACTTATTAATTTAAAGAAATTAATTTGATCATTCTTATTTTCTTTTTTGTTCATAAATTATTACTATTGATATAAGCTATGTAATCTTCAATTTTAATTAAATTGAGTATTCAATCATATTTGGATTTAGTTATGGATTATTTGCAAAATATATTCAAATTAAAGAAAATTAATTTATTGAATCCTAGTTTTTATAAACAATTGAAGTAACAAATGATCAAAATACTTTATATTTTATTACTGAATTAATAGTGCAGAAAAATGTACTTCAAAATGTTAATCTATTTCACATATTTTCAAATTCTTATTCAAATAAATTGTAAATATCTATTTCATAAGTACAAATCTAATTAAATACAAAATCAATTACAACAGATTAATCAAGTTCAATATTTAATATCAATAGCAAAACATTAGATATTAACAATTGTATCATTAGTAATAACCAAGAAATACGTATATTTAATCTTTATGATAATGAAGATATAATGCTCTCAAATTTAATATTCGAAAATTAAGAAATAGAATAAAAAGTTTCTGTTTAAAAGAATTGCTTTAAAAGAATAAATCTATAAAATCAATTAATTTTGGTAATGGGTTTTGATAAGATTTAAATAGAAAAATGTAAGATTATAAAATAATCCAGTGTTGATGAATCACTCATAGAAATAGTTTCAAGTAAATTCAAATAATCACTTGGATAAATAATTATTAAAAAAATTGAATTTTATGGAAATCTAATACAATAACTTAATTAAGTCTAATCCTTTTCTATGTTGGCCATTCTTTCAGAAAATTAAATTGATTTTGTAATGGAAGATTTAAAATATCAAAATAATTTTATGCATGTATATACTGAAAGTACCTTACAGTAATCAGCTAGTTTATTATACATTAATTCAGCTCCAAGTACTATTTATATTAATAATCTTAATTGCATTCAAAATTCAATGACTAACTCATCTAATTCTTTTATAAGAATTTCATCTAAACATTTAAAGTTAAGCAATATTTTAATTAAGAATCATAACATTTTACCATTTAATGTTTGGAAAGATTATTATCCTATTAACATAATGAATGTGGAAGATTAAAAAGAAGTTAATCTCTTTATAATGTAGATCTATCATATAAAAACTATTGGAGGAGCAGCATAATTTGAAGTTAGTAAATTGGAATGTTTGAATGGCACTTTTCAAAACATTTTGGTAGCAAAAAGTTCAGTTTTTGACATTGTCACTTAGAATGAAGGAATTTTAGTGATATAGAATTTCTAGGTTGATACAACAACATATAGTTTAGTTGAATAAACTGAAAGTTCTGGTTGCTTAAGTGTAAATTCTCAGAATAGTTTATTAAGTTTAACTATTTCATAAGCAAAACTTTCAAATGTTATTAATAGAATGTCAACATCTATTTTCTCTATAATACCATCATTGCTTCAAAATTAGATTATTATTTAAGATGTATCTATAATCAACTGTATTTCATTAAAGAATTAGATAGTTCATATAAAATTCATTAATTAAATTGTTGCTTTGAATTCTATTTTATTCATAAATATAAAGATACAATAAAATTAATAAGCATGGACATCATATTTTTAAATTATTGGAATAATAAAATTGTCTGAAATATTAGAATTAACAGGGGATGAAAATGCTTTAATTTATTTAGAAAATTGTGATTTTGAAATAAGAGATTTGGTTGTGGAAGGAATGCTAATAGCTCCAATTTTAAAATTGATTAATGTACAAAATTTGATAATCTTTAATTGTAATATAAATGATATTGTCAGTATGATTTCATTAGATCTCATTTAAATTAGTTAAATAGTTTTTGTTAAATCTTCAATTTATATAAAATAACTAAATATTAAAAGTGTAAAACTATTTAAATCAGATACTATTCCTATTGTTCAACCTGCCTAAATTTAAGCTGATTATTTTATAGTTGGATGTTCATTTATGAATAATTCCTTTTTTGCTGAATCTCCAGCTGATTTTCTACATACCAATATTAATTAATTATAACAATCAAACTACTAAAGAAATTCAGTCATATCTATTATGAGTTAATCAAATTTAAGTACTATCCTATTAGAAATGATAACAATAGACTATAATACTTTTGAAACTACTTTAAATGGAATTATTTATTTTGATGTTGCATATTTTTAGAAAATAATTATCACAAATGTGATTTGTATCAATAATATTGTAAATGAATTTGGATGCCTTCATTTTGTAGGCAATAATTCAGTAACTTCAAAAATTTATATCAAAGATTCAAATTTCATTAATAATAAAGGTAAAAAAGGAGTTGCTATTAAAATTACTGATATATCTTTTGATATAAAAAATTGTAAAATTGCTTCTAATGTGGCAAGCACTCAAGGTGGGGCTTTGTATCTAAAAACAAATTCAAAAATTTTTAGAATATTAAAAACATTGATAATTAATAATCATGCATAAGAAGGAGGTGGTATATATTTTGAAAAAGATAACAATTTAAATACTAAGAACTTTAATAATTCTATTTTATTATTTAATTCTGCTAAGATTTATGGAAATAATCTTGTTGAAAATCCTACACATTTAACACTCTATATCAATTAAAAAGAAATGGCTTCAGAAAAATAATTTTAAAATAATACATCCACATGTATTTTATAAATTAAACCATATACAATAATTGAATAAGGAAAATATTTAACAACACAACAATTAATGATTCCTAGTAATTAAGAAATAAATGTCTATTAATTATTTATTTTACAAGCATCCATATATCTAAGCTATATTAAAAATATGAGTCTATTTTTTAAAAACAGTAAGGGAGAAATACTCTTCAATTTAAATAGTTCAACATGTCATGTATCAAGTCTTATTGTTACAAACGATGGCCAAGAAGTAAAAGGATCAACAATTAATCATACTTTATAATATGAATCTGCGACTAATAACTTTGAATTAGGTAAACTAGCGTTTAGCCTTAATCCATATGAATCAAATTACAGTCACTTAAAAATTCAAGCTCTTTGCAAGACATAATATTCTTAACAAGAATTCAAATATATTATTAACGCATAAACTTTTAAATGTTAATTAGGAGAATTTTATATTGAAAATGGATGTCAAATTTGTATTTGGAATTAAGGTTTTTATAGTGTCACATACAATGCAATTAAATGTTCAATTTATGATAAGGAAAAATTCTAGAGTATAACCTCTAATATGATTAATTTGTATGAGGGATATTGGAGACCTAATCCATTATCAGATTATACAGAATCATGTTATAAAAATCCTTCACTTTGTTTAGGAGGGTGGGAAGTTGGAGATAGTACATGTATATAGGGACACAAAGGTGCTTTATGCGAAATGTGTGATACATATAATGAGAGAGGAGATGGAAAATTTTTTAAGGATTAGTAAAACTTTTAATGCCAATCATGTTCAAAAAATGATAACATTATACTCCCACTCTTTTTTGCATTGTTTTAGTAAATAAACTTTTAAATAATAGGGCTTTATTATCAATAACATTATCATTAAAGAGTATTAATAAATCCAATTAATTATTTGCTTCACTAAAGATATTTTATAAGTTTAGTAAATTAATATTTAAATTAAGTTAAGGTAATAATTATTGTTTATATTTTTAGATCATGAAGGAATATTATTAAAATTGCTATTAAATTATTTATGGATATTTTCAGTAATTTTTACTTTTAATATTAATTTTTCATTCTCATTCATATTTATTGAATAATCTAGTAATAGCTTTTATTTTATGGTCAATAATTTAGATTGTTACTTGGCTGATTTTTAAATAGAATTAATTTATATTAAAATCTTTGTTATTTTAACATTAATGCTATTGTAATTCAACTTGATATTAGCTCTATCATTTTTATATCATAATATAACAAATAAAAATATGGATAACAGTCTTCTTTCAAATACATTGATTTATTTGTATGTTTTTAACTATGGAGGATTAATTAAAATGTACTATATACATATTTTCAATTAGGCTTTGCTCTTCGTTGTCAGTCAGATAAATATCTAATATTAACTACATATAAGGAGATGTATCCTTATTATATGATACTAGTAATCATTAATTATGGATCTTTTTTGTGATTTTACCATTACTATTAGTTTTTGGATGTATAATTCCTTTTTCGCTGTTTTTGTTAACTTATATTAAAAGAGATATTCTTGATAAAATTAAACTTAGAAGACATATTTGTTACTTATTTAATGAATATAATGATAGTAATTATTATTGGGAATAGATAAAATTATTGTAAAAAGCAATTATAATTTTAATAACAACTTATTTTGAAACAAATATTCTATTAAAAACATCATTATTAGGATTATCATTACTTTTTTATTAAGCTATCGCTGTTAAAAATAAACCTTACATTATTTCTAAATTTAATAATCTAGATTTATAATCAGGATAAATATGTTCAATAACAATATTTCTAGCTGCAATATAATATGAAAGCTAGAATATCAATAATCAATATTTTTCTCTATTCTTATAAATAATTATAATTATTTTATTAGTTCGATTATGCTACCCATTTATATTAAATATGTTTACTATTTATTCCAAAAAATATAGCCTATTTTTTGTAATAACTATTCATTCATGTTTAAAATATTTAAAAACAAATATGTAATGTGATTAAGTTCTTTACAATTATATACTTAAAGAGAAGGAAAGAAAAGAGAGATTGAAAAAAAACTTTTAAAAGCTTAAAGAATTTTTGATTCCTAAATCTAAAATTTCATTATAAAAATATAAGTAAATACTATTTAATGTATTTTTAGAGCTATCACTATAAAGAAACGCCTTAGATCTACAACAAATAGTGGACATTTTTTAGTTGAAGTAATTAACGAATGATTTAATCTTAATGTCTTCATATTATGTTACATCAAAATAAATATTTAAAAATTATAATAAAATTTTATTATATATTTATGGATTTTCTAGTAAAAATTTAAGTCACTTATATAAAAGAAGTTAGAGAAATTTCAATTGCTTTAAAAAGAAGTGGAGAAATTTTTACGCTTTCATAATAATTCATTTTAAAAAAATGAATTAATATGATGGATTTTTAATATGTAAATATAAAAACCTTTAAACATTTGCTTATCAGTAATCATCTTGTAATGATTAACAAACTAATTATATCTTTTCAGAATAAAGATAATTATTGTGGAACTTAAGGTAAAAAATAGTCAGATCAATAGAAATATTTTTGGTAGATAAATCATAATTGACATGAATACTGTAGAATTAATTGAATATTTAAAAGAAAATTTATACATTTAATATCTTTTCCCTTAAGGATTTTAATTTTAATTCTTAATTATCAGTAAGTTATATGAATAATAAATGTGAAAAACTATTAGATTGTTAAGGTACAGAAAAAGTATTAGAAAAACTGAAAGTTTGTGTAGATAATGCAAAAATACGAGATTATTTATGGGATGATTAGAATAGCTTCTAAGCACAATATTAATCAAAAAAATTTCATTATCATCTTCTTAAAGAAATATGTATATTATAAAAAAAAATATATACCAATTGATGTCAATATAATATTTTTAGATCTAATAAATAATATATTTTTGTCTTTCAAATAAACTATTGGGAATAAAGCACATCCAAGATTCTTATTAGAATTAAGTAATTAGATTCTATTATCAATATCTTCATTAAATATACCATCTTTGAAATCAAATATACAAATGCAATTTAATTCTTTACTATAAGGTATCCATATAAATTTATTATTTTTAATAAATTTAATGTGACAACCTGAACAATTCAAAATTTAATTAAATACTTACTTAAAATAAAATTTATCTCCTTATCCATATTCCCATATTATTATTTATTAATCATCTCCACTTGATACTAATATATTCTCATACTCATTCAAACTCATAGCACGAATACATTTAGTATGTTTATCTAGTTAATACATATATGTTAATTCATTTTAATTAAAATCTACTTTCCAAACTATTATTTTTTAATCTTCTCCTGCTGAATATAATTGATTTTCTTAGTTATTAATAATCATTGTTCCAATCCATCCTTTATGTTCTTTATAATGTTATGATGCTTTCCATTCATTTTATTTAATTTATTTCCAACAAATAATTGTTTTATCATTTGAACTTGAAATAAAACTATCCTATTTTTTACTATATAGTAAACAATAAATGTAATTAGTATGTCCTTATAAATTTAATTAATAATTGAGTTTTCCATCAATCATATTCCATACTTTAATATCAGAATGAGACATGGATACCATTTAAGTTCCATCTTTATTGAAAGCTATTGCATAACATTTACTTTTTTATTTTATATTATCATCTATTAATTATAGATTAATCTAACTTTCTGATACTAATTAATTAGTATTCAATTATTCTAATTAAGATTATAGATTATTTTATTAAGATACTTTTTATTATTAATTCTCTTCTTATTTAATTTGTATTGTTTAATTTAAGTTCTAAAGTATTTCCTAACATTTTTAATATACTTTAAATGAACTAAATTATTCTAATTTTTCATTTATTTTTACATTCCAAAAACTATTTACTTTATTGATTTCATTAATTAATAAAGATTTATCAATTGAATTTTCTAATTATTTAGAAATTAAATTTTCTAATTCTTTATGAAAACTGTATTAAGAAAACTCATGTCCTACAGATAATAAATTTTTAATCCATCCTCCACTATATCCAATTATTTCATCTAATTAAAACTCTATAGTTGATTTTAATTTATTAATATTTCCTAATAATTCTTCAACTTACTTTATATTTAATTAAATAGTCTTTTCTATTGTTTATACTTTCTATTTTTAATTTTTCTTAATTTATTTTGTGACTAATTCATATCCAATTGTTGAATATTGAGTAGTAAAGTGTTTGATACAATCTGAACATAAAAGTCGTTAATTTAATTCTAATTTTGGATCTAGAACAACCATAAGAATAGGTAATTTGTGTTTATTTGCACATTTTAGATCCTTCTCTTTCTCTATCATAGAAGATTTAAACATTTGTTAAAATAAATTATCCTGACAATAATTTGGAAAATATTATTTTTAAATATTTACAATTATACTCATAAGAAATATTTAAGATATTATATGATTTCTTTTTTGTATTATTAATCTTTTTGGAACCAATGTGTGACTTTATATAGAGTAATAATTAATTTGAATTAACTTAAAATTCTATCACTTATTGTTGTTTATGAAATCACATTTCAAAGTGAAGTATATAAAACTAACTTTATAAAAGTGTTAATTAAATATATAATTTTTTATTGTTATAATTTAAACATTATAATACAGATGAAATTTAATCTTGATGCATTTAAAAACATCTATAAGTAGTGTTAATTATTTACACACCTTAAAAGATTTTAAACCTTTTTTATTTATTTGTAGAATTTCATTTTTCATACAGATTATTACATATTTTATATTTATATTCATATATGTTGTATAATAATCAAATATATATAATCTAATATTATAATTATATAAGATACCTAATTACTAAAAGGGTTAAGTCTTAATTATATTTTTTTAATATTAACAGGTAATTAGTTATTAATCTAAACATATAATTGAATTTTAGATATTCAAATTAATAAATATCTATTATAAAATTAGTTGATAGTCTTGTCTTAATGATTTTCAAATTAAATTAAATATAAATTAAGTAAAATTTTAAGATTAAATATTACTTAAAATATTAAAATTACTTTTTGTATCGTTATTTCTATAATTTTTATAATAAATTCTTTTTGGGTATAGATTAAAAAAGCTTAGTTTTAAAATATCATATGGAACTTAATTTTATATCATCATTACAAATATTATAAATAAAGATATAATTTGAAAAGTATTTATTAATAATGAATATAATTAGTATAGATGATCAATTACATTCGATCTATTTGAATATATTACAAAAAAATAACCTATAATAAATTTGTATATTCTAAATATATTGACTCTAATAATATTGAAATTACTTTTATTAAATGGTAAAAAATTATTTTTTATAAAGATTAGGAGGTAATTGAAGAAAAGTCAAATAAATCTTTGATTAAAATTAAACTGAGAGAGGGCTTAATCTTAATATTATAATTAAAATTTATAAAAATTAAAATATATAAAAATAGTACTCATTATAATTTATAATTAATAATAAATTTTGATAATTTGATAAAAGAAAACTTTCATGTTATCTATTTATTTACATTTACAATTATTATGTTAATTTCATCAATGAATCTTGTATTCCACATTAGTACATTGAATCTTTTTACTCGATAGATTTTAATTCATTTAACATTTAAATTCTAAAGAATATTTCGATTCCTTCTTACTTAATTAATTTATCTAAATCATAACTACTTTTAAAATACATCAATTTAATGAATGATAATTAATTATATGACATAAAATATACATTATCTTTGATTTTCAAAGATTTATACAATTCAATCTTCAGTAATATTAAACTTATGTGTAATTCAATATCAATATCTTAATCTACAGCCATCCAAATCTCCAAATTATATATCAATAGAGGTCAAATTTAATAAAAGATTAGATTTCATTTAATAATTTCTGAATTACTGATAAAATTAAAATCATCAAATATTATTGAATAAACTTAATCATCATGCTTCAAAAGCAAATTTGGTTCAATTATTTATGATAAAGAAATATAGCTTAAGACTATATTTTCAATCGAAATAGTAATATTTATATTATTATTTTCATATTAAAAACAGTCCGTTTTTAACATAAAACAATTTATATTTATTTAATACTTCAGTTGAATATACTAATTATAACTAATAGTAATGTAGAGGAACAACATTTGTGATTTATCTGCTCTCGTTAAAGAAAAAGAAGGCTTGTATACATTTCGTAGGCTTGAAAGAAAGGACGTTTTCAACACATAAAGACTTATGATAAATGCGTTTCTCTCCCAAAACCCTGTCATTTAACTATTATAGGCCACTGAATAAGACATAAAAGTATTGTAATCAATAGAAATCTTGTAAGTATTATGAGTTATACAATTTTAGTGATCGAATCATAGCTGAGAACCTTTCATTTGGTGCTTTTCAAGGAGAAAATCTAGTTTCTGCTTGTTTAACTTGTGATTTAAAGACTGATATGTAGGAGGAAGGAGTATAGCCAACTCCAGTAGCTTCAGAAATAATTGGAATTATTGATATATTATTAGGTAAGTATGTAGCATCAAAAGAGAGAGACTATAAAGAAGTTGCATATCTAAATCATTTGGGAACACATTCAGATTACATAAGATAATCATTAGCTGTTGTTTGTTCATATTTATCAATAGAGGAATGTAAGAAGCAAGGATTTAAATAGCTTCTCACAGAATCTTGGCATTAGGGAACTTATAGTACTTTTAGCAAGATATTTAAGAATTTTGATGTAATTAAGGAAATTCATGAAATAAGAGAATCAAAAGTTAATCTCATTTCATTGGTTGGTTCATTGAATTGAGGCTTAAAATAATTGAAATATATAAGTAAAAATTAAATATTTTATTATGTCAGTTATCAACTTTAATTTTAAATTCTTTTTACTTATCCTCTAGAAAAATAATTAATCTAAATTGTTATATTCACAACCTTATATCAGTTTGACTTGATAGCAACAATATTTATTTCATAGAAGTGACTTTTTTATAATACATACTTTTGTATTTCATATTCTATTTTTTAGTTGAGATAAATAAACAAAAGCATTTTACAAATTGATTATTATTTAATTATTAAATGTATATTATCATATTAATATGGGGAAATTTGATCAACAGAATACTAATTATTAATTATTTCTTTATAAAATACTTAAATTAACTTAGAAAAATATTTAATAATAAATTTCATAAGTTCGAAACCTTTGGTAATGCTATTATTAATTTTTTATTTTATATAACCTAATTCATTATTATATACTTAACAACAAATATAAACATCATTATATGGATAATAAATAAATATCAACAAATATATAAAAATTATAATTAATATATATTTTCAAAATAGATTAATTTAGTTTATTTATGAGTTGATAAATATTCTAATAGATGATATTTATGACTTAAATATTTGAATAAAATATTATTCACAAAACAAAATTTACTTATATAATAATTTAAATAAGTTGAAATTATATAATTAAGATATATGTATTTAAAGTAAATTTTATAATTATAAATTATTGTAATAAATAGAATTATTGAATCTTCATGGAATTAGGTATATATTGTTTGAATTAGATAATATAGTGAAAAAAAATACAAAGGATCATTTAAGTTTAAATTTATGAGTAATTCTCTAAAAACAAACGAATAATCTTTAATAGCATAATAAATAGAAAAGGAAACCTTTGAATTCTCTAATTATAAAGATGTACCTTAAAATTAGAACTAAAAAGGTAATATTTATTAAATTATAATAGAAAATGTATTAAACATATAAGAAGGAATAGCAATTCCAAATAACAGTGATTATACTTAAATGCAATGTTAAGACTATTCATAAGATAATTTGATACATCGATAATGTTTTAGTATCCAAAAAATGTTCATAATCAAAATTCTGATCATTTTTTTCTTTTGGTCTCTTATTCAATTTTTCTTAATATATGGATTACTATGTGGAATGAAAGATTTTATAGATCAAATAGCTCCTTATATATTTCCAATATCTCTTATGTTAATGTATGGATTGGCTAAAATTGGAACCCTCTAACAATTCAGAAGAGTATATATTTATAATTATATTTTTAGATTCCAGAAAGTCTAGTCATTCTCATTGTCCAAATTTATTTATCAACATAAACATATTTGACATTTTGTCGATTATTTAATCATGATTCATTAAACGATGATGGTGATGGATTATAATTTAGCAGTATTTACTAATATGAATTTTAGCTGCTGATTTAGCATTTATATTAGCAGAATAATAATTTATCTTCAATTGTGTTATCAATTTCATTTTGATTGCATATTTTGCTATAGAACAAGAATAAATTAGAATATTTAGTAAATAAATAATAATATTGTAGTTCCTATTGCTGTTTGCTGTATATTTGCATTAATCCCTTTAATATTCAATCTTTGGTTTTTTATAAATTCAATAATATCTGTTTTATATGGCTCTATAATTATGATAGTTATTGGATAGATTTTTAAAGGAAGAGTAATTAAATATATATATATATTTAGTTTTTGATTTAAAAGGATAACATAATTGCTGCAACAAATATCCTCTTTTTTGGTTTATTAATGCCAGTAGAGATGTTTTGATATTTATAAATATTAATTAATTTAAATTAGATGTTAAATTATAATTCAAATCTAATCAATACATATATTAATAATAATTATGGTTTTAAATGAATCCATAATTAGAATTTTCACTTTATTTTATTAAAATTAACATCTAACTTATGAAACTGTCTAAATCAAATTAATAATAAACAATAAAATTCATTTATTATTTTAAATAACAGATTATAAATATTAATAATTTGAAGTTAATGATATATTATTATATTGTAATGAACAGAATTCTTCAACTTTCTTGTTTTGTCAAATAAATATTTTTAATTATTTTAATATAAAATCTAAGAAATCATGTTTCTTGTTATTAAATTAATAAACCAAAAATTTTCATGGTATCATTAGCAAAAAATAAATCTGAATTTTTTCCATTTGAAAGTCTGTCATATTATTATTAATGTATTTCAATTCATTAATTATCATACCTCTTTTTATCAAATATCATATTTAAAAGAAAAAATAATTTCTATTTTTATATATTTCAATTAAGATTCTAAAAATTTTTTAATACATTAATGAATACTACTCCTATTTATAATTGGAGATTTATAATCTTGAATTTTTTAGGTTAAGTCGCATTTATTCAAATGTATAAGATATGAAAACTATACTTACTATTGTGATAGATCTATTATCCAATATTAAAACAAAGTTCTTTCTTTATTCATGATTTAAATATTTAATTACCTAAATCAAATATATGTAATTTATTAATTAAATATTTTTGACTTATAATTTTTTAAACTACATCTTAATAATCTTAATTTCTGAAAATAATATACCTTTGTTTATTTTTTTATTTTTTCAATAAATTTAACTGCTGCGGCATCATTAAGATGACCCTAAGAAGAAATCTAATTTTTGAATAACACACAAAGGATATGGAAAGTAAATGAAAGGCTAATTAGACTTCCAATAAATTTTACATATGACTCATTCTTCCATTATTAAATTGATTAGCTAGAATTTTCATTCTATTTTAAAGGAAAAATATAAATTCATAAGAGAGGGAACTAAAGATAATATAATTAATATCCCTATTAATAATATGTTAAGAAAAGAAAGAAATATCCCTTGACAATAATAAACTTTAAAATTTGATCCATCTTTTTAGTCATCTGATCGTAATAGCAAAGAAAGAATAGAGGTGTTTAACTGAAAAATTTATAAATTCCCTCTAGTGTTTGGAGTTGACTTAAACTCAAGTATAAAAATGGCATCATACACCTATTATAACATAATCAATTAAATAATTACTAAAAGACTAAGAATAATTCTATAGGGAAGTAATTAGACTATATATTGTTATAAAAATATTAATTATTAAGTAGGACCCATATTATCCTTTAAATAGTTTCTGATCATAAACCACTCTAAATAATAAAGATTATGAAATACTCCGAGAAGATTTTATCTTTGAATATGATGAAGAAGAAGTATAAATCCTAGAAAATAACAAGAAAGCTGTCACTTATGATTAAACAGAATTATTCTGATTGGAATTTCTAATCTAAAAGGATGGAAAACTAAAATTGAAATACTCTACAATTTTGATTTTGAATATATATATTTTCTATGCAATTTTTGCCTATAAATAAGGTCTGTCCTTGGCTACCAACTATAGATCAATTTAGACCAATTAAGAAGAATTGTTTATTTGCTTTAATTTACACTAAAATATTAATCAATATAGAAATATTTGTTGTTAATTAATGTTTCATTTCTTTTAATCTAAATATGATTTATGATTAAATAATACAGATATTTTTTCCAATATATTTATTTATATTGACATTTAAGATTAATAAAAAATCAAGAAACTAATGAATTCTTTTATTTAAAATAAATCTAAGTAATTGAGGATTATGTTTATTGATAATATACTAAACATTATTTAAAAATAAAAAAACAACATTTAGTTATTTTTTTTGATTAAGAAAGACTAAATAAAATGATCATTAAATAAGTATAAGGAGAGCTAGTATTTAAGAAACAATAATAGAAAATATTGATTCAAAATAATCAAAGGAAATTCTGATGAGTTGAATAAAGGTTAATAATAAGTTCTTAATCAATAATTATAATTTTCAACCTAAAAATGAAGCTATTATTGTATTTAAAAAATAAAATAAACTTCTTACTTGTGTTTTCAATTGAAATTTAGATGGAAATTTGATTGAAATAGAATCTTATTCGCATGATATGATAAAAGTCATTCATCAAAATATAGAAACAAAAATTTTTAAGGCAATATTAAAAGAACTAATTATAATTATTCTTTTGACTTTAATATATTGAAATATTATGTGAATTTACAATAAAGAAAATAAGATAAAAGTGTTTTGGAATAAAATAATGTAAAAAATAAAAAATTATATCAGTATAATTTTGATTATATATGAAAAGAGTTTTATAAATCAACACTAATACTTTGAAAGAAGTAAAAATTTAAATAATTATATGGTTTAGTAATAAGCAAATAAATCAGAAGAAAAAGAAAATAGTTATTTATAATAAAATATTGAGGAGTTTTATTCTATTGATAATACACAAAGAAGTTAGTGTTTAATAAGAAACATAAAAAAATAAAGGATATAATAAAATATCATAATGTTGTCGTATTTTATAAGTTTGGTATCTTAAGTTCGTATTAAAAGGAAGACAATTATGGATTTGATATTAATAATTAATAATTCATATTATGTTTTAAGTTTATAATATAGAAGAATAAGATACAGGAAGTATTGAATGGAACTTAAAGTAAAAATGGATTCCTCTTTAATAAAAGGATACTTAACTTGCTATTAAGGCACTTATTACTCTTAAAAGTCATATTCAAAAATAGATGATTGCTTTTATTGAATCATCACTTAAATATATACAAGACTTAGATAATTAAGTCTAAGAATTGTAACTTAAATCAAAATAAATTGGATAATTAGTTTATGAATTACCATTTTAAGTGCATAACAATCCTAATAAATTAAATATATTATTAAAAGAATAATTAGTTGATTGTGAAAGGATTAAATAATTGTTGAAGAATTAGTTGTAGAATTTAATAAATTCTGATATTATGATTAATTGCTTTTAGACAATTTAATAGATAAATTTCAATGATACTATAACAAGTTTAAATAGAATATTTCATCCTCATTAAAAATAGAAAGATGGAAACTGGATTTGTGATTAACATTAATAACAAATAAGATATATATAATTAAAGGGAGAAAATTAAAATAAATTAGCTTGTGAAAACTGTAGATAATATAATAAATATGGATAATATATAACCATATAAAATATGAAAAATAAATGGAATGAATACATAATAGAAATTTTAAATTCATTTAATTTGGCTTAAGATAAATTAATATTAAAATCAAATATTATTTTCTAATAAATTTAATCATTAACAATACATTTCCAAAAGTTAATTGATGAAATTAATTAATAATTGAATAATCAAACTAAATTAGAAAATGATTAACTTCATCAACAATTTTAAATGATGTAATTAGATTGGTCTGAATTCACAAATAATTAATTAATAGATGTTGCTTATATCTATGCTTAAAAAAATTAAATTGAATTAATAGAATAAGAATTTATCGCTAAAGATATCTAAATATTAAAAATGATGAATTAAACTATAGGTTTTTGTAATATGCTAGAAGTTTAATTTGAATCATTTTTAATCAATTAGAATAATCCATTAATTAATTAAATATCAAATAAAGATTTAATTGAACAAACAAATTAAGCAGTTCCATTAAATTATAAATTATAAGAGTAATATAATATAAAAGAAGAAAAATGCTTATCTTTTGCTTTCAATAGTGATTCTAATGTTCTAGTTGTTGGATGTAATCGTTTTATTAAAGTATTTTAATTTAGGCAAGGTTAATTAACATAAACATAAATATTAGACAATCATAAAGATTATGTGAGATGTTTATATTTTATGAATAGGTCTAATTAATTTATATCAGGTTGTAATGATTGTAAAATAATGATATGGTCTTGTGATAGTAATAATCTTTGGTATTGTTAATAAGTTTTGGAAGGACATACTGATTATATTAGGGCAGGAGTTATAATGAATAATAGAGAAGATTTGATTATTTCTGGTAGTGATGATCGTTCTATTAGATTCTGGTCTAAGAAAGATAATCAATGGTATTGTAAATAAATACTTAATGGTCATTCTAATGAAATTCGTAGTATAAGTCTAAATATATCATCTACTTAACTCATTTCTTGTTCTACAGGAACTGAGATCTTTCTTACATAATATATACAAAATAATAAATAATGGTGTATAATTTAGATTATTTAAACAAATAAATGTGGATATAGTTTAAAATTTATTAAGGATGATTTATTTACATACTAACCTTATGATTAAGGATTTCTTTAAATATATAAGAGAGATTAAGAAAATAGAAATTTTTAGATAATTTAAGAACTTAAAATAAATTCAAAAGATAATAGATGGGATTTCTTTTCTTAGTAGTTGATTGAAGAAAAATCTATTCTACTTCATAAATATGGAAATACTATGAATATAATTAAAATCAATCAGAAAAATAATGAATTTTCTGTTATGTAATCAATTTAAAATTCAGATGTTTATCTATATGGTGCTATGACTAGAGATGGTAAATATCTAGTTACATGGGACAGTGATAGTATATGCATCAGAGTAAGAAAATATTAATAATGAATAATTATGATTATTTTCTTATATTGAATATTTAAATTATTATAATTATTTTATTTAAATATTTATATAAATTATCATATATTATTTCTTAATCTATTTCTATATTAATAATCATCTATAAAGTAAGAAAATCCTTATTCTTAATAAATTGTATTAATTATTTTTCTTAAATTTTGTGATTCAGATATTCGTAATTATCTACTAGTAATTGTAAAACATAGAAAGATATTCAGATAATCTTTAACAAATTTATCAAATTAATGATAATTATGCAATTTATATTTTTATAAACAGACAATTAGTTTTTTAAATAATAAAAACTATGACATTCATAATAATGAATTCAATATATCAATTTGTAGTTAATTGTATCATTGCATTATTGAATAATTATATTATGAGTAAATTTAATGTTAGTTTATTCTAGTTAAATCATATCCATCAAATTTCTTTATTTTTGATTTCCTCTTAAAATATCAAATATTATTCCTTATGATTAAAGTATGCCTTAATTTTCTTCTTATTTAATACCTGAAGAGAATAAGATTAATAAATACTGGATATGAAACAAGATCCATTATATGTATATAGATAACTATTAGCCCCTCCTTTAGGTACTTTTCGTATTAATTTCCCCCTGCGATAATCTACTAATACTGGTTAGATATCCTCTAATTCATTACTCATTACAGCCATACTATTATTAAAGGGTAATTTAATGACTTTAGTATTTAAAGATTTCCATTAATAATATTTAACTACTTATATTTGGTTATTATTAATCTTTATTAAAAACAATTAATTAATTTTATTACTAAGTAAAGCAAATGAATCATTAAGAATATGTAAATTTTATAAAGGATAACTTTCAAGTATATTTTATGGCCAACCATTTTTAAAATTCATTTTAAATTATATTTCCTAATCTTAATTTATTAAATTAAATTATTATTTTACAATTTTATTATTGTTTGTTAAAATAAATAAACAATTCAAGTATCTATTATAAATCATTTAATTAATTGGATAATTATAATTTATAATAAATTTCTATCCCCAATTTTTCATTAAATCTAAAAAGATATAATAAAATTTTCCATCATACATAGCATCAATACCTAATAAATAATCCGATAAAAAATATGTAGGAGGAGCTTCAATATAATTGGTTTCAAATGAAAATTAAAAATATCTTAAATTTTTAAGATCTAAAATGATTATTTTATCTGAAACTTACCAACTACTAACTTATTTTGAATTAACTACTAAATATTATTCATTTGGACTAATTAGATATGATACCATGAAACCATATTAAATAGGTTCTAAGCTAGAATCAATAGATGATGATTCTAAAAAATCATCCTAAATTTTTTCTTCAACTTTTTCTTAACTTTCATCTTTTTTTTTCTCAAATTCATTTTTTATTGAAATTTAACTATCATTGTTCTACTCATTCAATTAATTCTATTTTTTTTCTTCAAAAATATTAAAATAAAAAGATCCATTCAGATAATTCTAATTTTGTTCCTTTAATATTATGTTTTTCCAATAATTTTGTTCTTCTTTCAACTTTTATTACATTAGATAATTTTATCAAACAACTTAAATTATTTTTTTCTTTAAAATTATCTTAATCTCTTAAATTAAAATAATTGCAATTTGATTGGATAGGTTCAAAAAATTATGATATTTGTTCATTTGTTATATCAATAACAATCCCCCAATCTTGATCTTAATAATGTTACATTGAATTTAAAATTACATTCAAAAATTAGCTAATTATAGCTAATATGAAAATATATCTTTTCTGAATATTTTTTTTATTTCTAAAGTTATTGTTGAAAATCAATTTGAATGAGTCTTAAATAATATGCATAACTTATCTATTTCTAACTAATAAATATAAGTTTTTCACATCTAAATTTTTTAAGTATTAAAATAAATTAGTTTTATTATTGCTTATGAATTTAATTATATTCGAAGTAATATTATTTAAGTTTATAATTCCAAATTTAATTGTATAATGGAGAAATGATAATAATTACAATGAAGTTATTATTAATTTATTTAATAAATAATTATTGCATTTCCTGAATGTAATTTATCCATTTATTATGAATAGCAATGGACCCTAAAGATTAAGAATTAAGAGGATTACTTAACTAAGAAAACTTAGACAAAACTTAATCTCAATTAAATGAAGTACATATAATGTAAATAAGAGAAGAAAAGAACTAGAAATAATAAATAATAGGAAGAATAATCAAATAAGCAATTGAAAATGTTGATATTGTGAAACAAGTTATTTAAAATTTAAAGATAAAATTAATATAATAGTTAGATTTAATAATTATACAAAGTGATTAATGGATATTGAAATTAAATGCATTTTTTCAAAAAATTAATCCAATTAATATTGATTAATTTTCATTAGATTCTTTAGATTTTTAATAAATGAATATTTAAATTGAATAGTGTAATGAATATTATATCCAAGATATAACTAGATTTATTTAAAAATATGATCAATATGAAGAGACTTAATAATGCATATAAATATTGTAAGATTTGGGGAAATAAATTTAAGGAATATAGCATTTTTGTTAATAAGAAGTTGTATAACACAATCAGGAAATCTAATAGGATAAGGAGATTTAAATAAAATTAATTGATGATTCTATTATTTAAAAGGAAATGTGTTATGCTATTGATGTAAATTAAGAATTTTCACTGATGATTTCTGGTAAAAATGAAGATATAGTATTGTGGAATTTCTAAAATGGAAAAATTAATGAAATTTCAACTCTTAAAGCACATAGTGATGATGTACAATGTTTGAAATTTAGTAAAAAGTAGAAAAATTTTATTTCAGGGTCTAAAGATAATTCGCTGATATGTTGGAAATGTATTAAATAGAATTAGTGGATTCACTCTTAATAATACAGAGTTCATATAGATTGGATAGAATGCTTTATATTAAATTAAAAAGAAGATTAATTAATTGTAGGGAGTAAAGATAAATCAATTACAATTTGGAATGTGGATTTTAATTAAAATAAATTACATTATCTTTATACTTTAAATGAACATACTAATTAGGTTTGTTCAATTAGTTTTAATATATCAGAAACTCAATTTGCAACTTGTGGATATGATCATTTTATAATTTGGGAGAAAAATTAAGAAGATAAATGGCAAGTTAAATATAAATAGGATTAGTAATATTATGGTGAGAAAATTAAATTTATTAATGATAATTAATTCTTATGGGTTACTGAATAGATTGAAAAAATCTAGGTTTTCTAGAAATATCAAAATATTTTTTAAGAAGATATAAATAAGGAACTATAATTAACTAATGATGATTATAATTGGGATGAGAGTCTCTTTCCAATTATATAAAATATAGAAAAAAATGTGATTGTAATAAGATAAAAAAGATATATTTATTTATTGAGAGTAAAGAAGGATGGTAACTTAGAAATTATTTATGAATTGAATTGTGACTATGCATCAATATATGGTACAATGACAGAGAATGCATAATATTTAATCTTTTGGAATTATAAATCAGATAGATATCTAATATATGAAATATTATATAAATGAATAAATGTTTATTCTATTTATCTTTAATTTTATTAAAAGCCACAACCTATATTAAAAGAATTGATAAGAATCTGGGATGAATACATAATAATTACTTAAACTTATATATACTATGTGTATCTTTATTTAGCAAACTAAATAAAAACAAGAAAAATATTATAGTCTCTATTCATTAATGTATCTTTGGGATAAAATAAAAACGAAAAATTAATAATAATAATATAAAACAGTCTTTACCACCATTGCAAATTCATAAAAGAATCTAAGAAAAGTTTCATTGAATAAAGTAATTTCAAAAACATAACATATCTAAAAGGCTTAGAATCTTTTTCTTTGGAGTTTAATATAAATTATCATAAATATTTGCATGATTCTACATCTAATTATTATTAATAAAATTTCTTTAAAAAATATCAAAATTTTAATGTTTAAAGTTATAATAATATATATGTATTATATATGCATTAGATAAATTTGTAAATCTAGAAGTTAATTCTTTTTTCATCTCAGAAAATTAAAGTTCTACAATTAATTTCATTCAATTATTTGAATATACTAAATTTTACTAAATAGGAGTTGAAAATAAAGATTTCTTTAATTCTATTTAAAAATTGAATTATAATAAATTCTATCTTATCTAGCTCAATTAATTATGAAATATTGTTGCTTATAAATTTTTATAGATTCAAAACTAAAATTCCCCTCCATGCCCATAAATGGTTAGCAATTTGTTAATAATATGCTATTAGATATTGAAAATTATATTCCTTAATTAATTATATTTTTATGGCTTAAAGAAGAAATATTCCAACATTAACGGTTTGATTCAGAATTTAATACTTGAATGTTATTAATCTTTGATTATTTAATTATTTTGGTATTATAATTATTGATTGTTCTAAACATAGTCTAGCTAATGACTATGTTTAGAATTAATTAACTGCTTATGAGAAGCCACAAACCCCTTTAAGGGAAATAATAATAATAATCATAATAATAATGTTTATTTAT